>JAMCCL010000807.1:0-15985 GCA_024516035.1 Bactericera cockerelli
ATGAAAAGTAAATTCCCGGGAAATAATGCGAAAGCGGTTGGGGCCCCCAAATCCCTTTTAAAAAAAAAATTAAAAAAAAAAAAGTTTCAAAATTTTTCATTGTGTGGGTTTAACCTACTTTCCCAAAAATTTTTATTAAACCTCATGTTTTTTTGCTAATAGGTGTAAAGCAGCATAATGTCCGAAAAAATTTTCAAAAATTTTGGGGGTGGAAAAGCCCTGCACGAGTGAAAAGAAAACGGGGCATCAGCGGGTAATCTGATACGTGGAGTTTCATTATCAAATGAGGAGAAGAATAAAAAGACACAGGGGACGGTAGAAGATAAGAAGCAGTAGATGGAAAAGAATACAGATCAGTAAAAAGGATAAGAAGCAGAAGATGAGGAGAAAAAAATTCAGAGACAAAAAATTTAAAAAAAGGCAAAGATGGGGGAAAAATAATACAGATACATTTAAAGATAAGAAACAGTAGATGAAAAAGAAGAATACAGAGACAGTAAAAGGGTAAGAAGCAGCAGTTGAGAAAAAAAATTACGGGAACAGTAAAATAAAAAACAGTAGATGAGGAGAAAAATTACAGGGGGACAGGGGGAAGATAAGAAGTAGTAGATGAGGAGAATAATACGGGGACAGTAGAAGATAAGAAGCAGTAGATGATTAAAAAATACCAGACAGTAGAAAAATAAGAAGCTAAATGGGAGAAAAAATACAGAGACGTAGAAAAATAAGAAGCAGTGGGAGGAAAAAAAAAAATACAAAAAAACTCTGTTTTTCCCTTTATGGGTTTTTCCCCAAACCCCAATTTTTTTCCCAATTTCCCTTTGAGCTTTTTTGACTGTATGTATTTTTTAATGAGAAATCCCGGTGTAAGGGGCTATTGAAAATTTTAGGAAAAACTTCAGGAACCTTCACTCCGTTGCGAAATTTAAAAGGAAAATTTAAAGTAGTACAGGTTACGGGGTCCCCCTTTTCCCATTTGAAAACAATTTAATCCTACAAAAAAATGCTTTGAAAGTGGAGAAAAAAAAACCCGATAAATATTAGTTTTATCAGGGGTTTCCCCACATTCTTGGGCCCCCCTTCCCCTAGGGAAAAAAATTTTGAAAGTGCAGGAAAGGGTGGTTTATTATGCACAAAATCGAGAGGGGAAAAAAAAAGGAGTCAAGAGCTTTTATATTCGCCTTTTTAACTTTTTACCTCGTCAGAATTTTAAAGTGAAATGGCAGCGGCTTCTAGAAATGGGGTAAATTTAAAAAAATGCAATTTTGCAGAAAAAAATTTGCATTTATTATCTTTTGCACGGATTTTTTTTTTTTATGTTTTAGAACATTTTAAAAAAGGAAGAGAATTATGAGCGGGGGAAAGTTTATAACCATGAGGGGAAAAAAACTCCCATTATGCCCGGGGGTGGCGGGGGGAAAATTTTTAAAATTTACATTTATTCAGGACTTAGGCTTACAGGGTGATATGGTGACAATTTTAATTTTTCCCCCGGATCTTGGTTTAAAAGGCCGGACTTTATTGAAAAATTGGGAAAATCTTTTTGGTAAATTTGAGGCTTTTGTTTGGGCCTTTTTTATTTGTTATTAAAATATTGTTTTTAAAGCCCCTTTGTAGTTCTCACATGGAATGTTCTTTTCAAAAAAAAAAAGAAATAAACTAGGGTTCAAAATTTTTTAAAATTAAATAAGCTTGAGAGCTGAGGGGGGAAATCAAAAAGGGCTGTACTGTATCAAGAACGGTTTTCCCAAAATTTTTCCCCAAAAGTATGGGGTTTTTAAAAAAGTACGGGAAATTTCGGGGTTCACAAGATCCCATGTACAATTTTTGAGTTTTCCCAAAATTTAAAATTTAAGGATGGGACCTATTTTAAAAATGGGTCAACGAGATTATTTTTTTGTTGTTGAAATTAACCCTTGTATTTCTTACCCCTTTGATTCTTTTAAAAACCGTACCCCCCTTTGTTTTTAACCTCTGAAAATCAGTAAAGATTAAAAACGAAGATAAATATTGGATACCGAATTTTTCCTGGAACACCTTATTTCTACATGCTGGGAAAATGAATTTAGATTATTCCGGGGGTCCCAAAAACCATCCTTTCCAATTTTTTGAAAAATAGCCCGTTTTTCTCCCTTTTTTCTGGGTTAAATTTTTGTGAAAATAACAAAACGAGAAAAAAGGAATTGGGGGGAGAAGGGGGGGGATAGATAAAAGGGAATAATGAGGGAAAAAGAACAGGAAAATGGGCCCTGGGGAAAAGAAAAAATACATTCCCCGTGCCAAAACATTTTATTTTTTTATCATACGATATTTTTCCACTTCCCCGGGGAAAAAAAAGCAAAATAGGGGGTTTACATTTGGAATTTTCACGGGAAAGAAATCTTAAGACGTGAGATATAAAAACTTTTAAATATATATAAAAAGAGTTTTTTCTTTCTTTTGCGCTTTGTCTATCGAGACCTTAAAAAAACCCCCTGGGTTTTTGAAAATAATTCAATCTCGAGGCAAGACTCACAACGAGGAACCCGGACCCAACCCTGACCCATTCCACAATTAGTATAAAGTTTTGGGGACCCGTTGGGGCCGTTACTTAAAATATAAATTTTTTAAATTTTAATAACAGGGTAATTTTCTTCGGGGTACCACGTTTACCCGGGGTTGGGGTTGGGGTCCGTTGGCCCCAAAACCAAATTATGAAAAATTAAAGAAAGATAAACCATCAGCCCTCAACCTTTTTCAAAGCACTATAGCCGATTTGGGGGGGCGGTCTGCTTATCTTACTTTAAAATGCGTTAAAGACCCGGGGATTCCAGTTAAAGAACAGACATGTTAAGTAGGAACCTTTTTTTTCGTGGTTTAAAAAAAGTTTTTTATATTGGGTGGGTGGGTTGGGGCTTTGAACGGGCATAAAAATTTAATTTTATTATTGTTAGTATAATATTTTAATGGCCCACCTTTTTTTGTATGAGAACTTTTTTTCTATTTTGAATGTACGCCATTTCAAAGCAAAAAAAAAATAAAATATTATTCTTAACGTACTTGTTTAAAAGGGTACTTGCCTAATTGTTTTAATGCCTTTTATAGTCAATCTCTTTGTATCCTCTATTTTTTGTAATAACAAAATAGTATATCATTTGTTTTGCCCATTCCTTTTTTTTGACACAAAAACGCAACACAAGAAAAATTTCCTTTTTCATCATCAAAAAAAGAACAATAAAAAAAAGAATAAGAAAGTATTAGAAGGGGAAAAAAAAAGAGACTAAGTCAGGGGTTTGATAAGGGGGGCCCTCTTTGGAAAAACAAAAATTAGTAAACTTTAAATTAAAACCCTGGTAAATAATTTGATTTGGGGAAATTTAAACCCTCTCAAATTTGTAGACTTTTGGTATGGATTGGGAGAAAAGATTGACAGATTTTTCTCAAAACAAGATAAATATCTACTTAAACAAACAAATTCAATTTTTAATAAATTTAAATTTGGATTGTTTTTAACGGGTTAAAAATCTAAAAGTCTAACTAGTCTAAAATCTCTATAAAAAATTAAATTTGTCCCAAAAAAAATCCAGTAAATTTTTTTTACATTTTAAAGTTGGGGGGTTACAAAAGACCCTAATAATTAGAGTCCTTTTTCGCAAATAAAAGCAATCTAAAAAAATTTAAAATTCCCCTGAAAAGGAAATAAAAATAGTTATACCATTAAACCAATTTTAAAGTTAAAACATTGGAAAAAATTTGGGTTTTTGAATCATCCCCGGAAGTAACCCGAATTTTTTAAACACGGGGCCGGAAAAATAATAAATTGTACGATAGGGGGTGATTATAAAAAAGCGAAGAATATAACAGAAAAGGGGGAGAGATGGATAAAAAAATAAGATGAAAAGAGAGAAAAAGAAGAGAGAGAAAGGAAGGGGAAATAAAAAGAAGGGGAAAAAGAAATAAAGAGGAAAAATTTTAAAAAAATAAGAAGAAGATAAGAAGAGAAGAAAGGGAAAAGAAAAAAATGGGGAGAAAATAAAAAAGGAGGGGGGAAGGGGATGGAAAGAAGGATATAAAAATAAAAGGAAGATAAGAATGAGGAGAAAAAGGGAATAAAGAAAGAGATAGGAGAAAATAAGGAGAAGGAAGGATGAAAGAGGGAGAAGTGGATAAAAGTAAGAAAAATAAAATAAAAAAATGGGAGATAGAGAGAAAGAATAGGGGGAAATAATAGGAGCAGGGAAAAAAAAGGGGAGAAGATATTTAAAAATAAAAAGGAAAGAATAAGAATGAGAAGAAGGGAAGGAGGGGGGGAAAAAGTAGGGAGAAATAATGGACTTGAATGGTTGGGTTCCCAAAGAAAGCTCCAAAAAGCTATTTGGCATTTTAAAAAAAAGAACTACGGTAATTTTTTTGCTTAGTTTTTTCGGGTATTTTTTAAGGGATAAATGGCATTTCCACAAGTTGTAGGGGGGCATTAAGCTGAAAGTATCTTTTAAATTTTAACAACCTTTCCCTCTCGATGGGTTTTTTTTTCCCTTCGATTGTTAGGCCCAAACTGAAACCCACAAAAACCTTTTTTTTGTGTCTTGCGCTAAGTCAAGGCTCATGGGAGGAAAACCATAGTTTGATACCATAACACAGACTCAACTAACTTTTCTAGGCAAAACTGGAGATAGCACTTCCACCCCACTGAAAAAAAAATCAACCCACCCCATTTTTTGAGTTTATTTTCCCTTTTCCTTTTTTTCCCATCTTTTTTTCGCGTCTTCCTCATTTTTCTTCCATCTTGCCCTGTCCTCCTTTTCGTTTCACCCCTTTCCCAACAAATACCCCTCTCTATCCTACAGCCTTTTTTCTCTCCCTAATATTTTTCTTTTTTTTGCCCTTCTTTTTATTTTCGCTTATCCACCCTTTTTCCCTAACTTTTCTTTTTTCCAACTTTTCCCTAGCGTTCACCTCCACTTCATCTTCACAACGCGTATAGTCGCTTTTTTCTTGTGAACATTATTTTAAGCTCCCCTTCTCCCCATTCACTCTCTTTTTTAATCCTACACTCCCCTTTAATTTTTCCCCCCCACTCCCACCCTGTTTTTCCTCTTTTTTTCATTTCAGTGTTTTTTTTCCCTTTTGTTTGAAGGGAAGGAAAATCTCCCTTCTTTTTTTTGATTTTACTTTTATTTATTCATTTAAATTTTTTTTGGGATTGTTACAAATTTGTTTAAACCCTAGGAAGATGAGGGGGGGAAAAAAGAAAAAAATGAAGACATTAATTACATTGTCTTCTTTTTATTTTCTTCTCTCTCTCTCTTTTTCATTCGATTTAAACTTTCTCTCGGGTTTTCGTTTCCCCTCAGGGAATTTTTTTTCACCTCTTTTTTCTCTACCCTGTTCGGGGCTATTTTTTATGGGTTTACACTTTTTGCTTATTTTGTCCGCAAAGTTTTCGCCATGGTTTGGCGTTTATTAGGGAAGAAACGATTTTGAAGAAAATTCAAGTTTTAAAGTTTTATCTAGTCTTAAATATTCTTTTCCCACTTTAAGAAAAATGAATTCCCCCCCAGTTGGGTCCCCATTGACGACAGCAACATGGCACCAGAAACTCAAAAAATATACCCCCCACAAAGACAATTTGCTTGCCTTTACGCTTTTCTGCTGACGGGTGCTAAAAACAGGTATGAGAACAATTAAAAAAAGACTGGCGGGTTTTTTATAATAAAAATGGAACAAGTTTTTGGGGCAAATTTTGGAGGGATAAATATTCAAGAGGAATCCAAAATTCGAGCGTGTCCCACGCTTCGGGAAGTCAAGATTGATTAAAAGTTTACCTATAAATGGGAGCACCAAAATTTTTATATTGTTCATTAATAAATAAAAAAAAAATATATAATAATAAAAAAAAAATTCAGTAAGAAATGAAGGGGTTTAAAAAATGTCCTACTCGTTTAAAACAATGGTCATTCATTCATCTGCATTTTGTGGGCATTTTGAAATGATTACTTACTTCAACTCTTTATTATTACTAAAAAAAAAATTTTTCTGAAGAAAAAAAAATCTTCCTTTCTTCTTACTATTTTTTCTCGTTCCCTTTTGTTTTTTTATTTTATAAATCAAAAAAATTTATTTTTTTTTCCCTTTCGACCCAACCCATTTTTTTTAATTTTTTAAATTTTCATCCGGATTTTTTTTTAACTAGATCATAAAATAAAAAACAGTTAAGGGAAGGAATATTTATCTTTCCTTATTTCATTCCGGAGAACTCGAGCATTTCTCAAAATAAAAAAAAAAATTTAAAAAATTCAAACACGACTTTTAAAATTGATTCCTCTCAAAAATATTAAAAACAAAAACAGGAGTTCCAAAGATAAATAAACAAAAAAGGGAAAAAAAAGGGGAAAATGTGGGGAGGTCAGGGGGGGAGCACGGAAGATGAGGGGGGGGAAAACAGAAGATAGAGGAGGGAAGAAAGGGCGGGGAAAAAGAAAGCGGAAGAAATTGATAAAAAGAGGGAATAGGAAACAAAAAAGGAAGGGGAAGGAAAACAAAAAAGAGAAAAGAAGCTTCATTTTTTTTTCAAATTGCAAAGGGGAAATGTAAATTCTTTTTTGTGATTAATGGGGGAAAGGGGGAAATGAAAATAAGGGGGGGGAATGAGTAGAAGAGAAAAAGGGGAAAAATATTCAAAAAAAATTAGATTTTTACCAAAAAAAAAAATTCAAAAAAAATACTTGTTTAACCAAATAGAGAAATAAACTGTGGTTTTGTAAGGAATAAAAGGGGTTTTAAAACCCGTCTCGTTCTGTTCATTTGTATTCCGCCACTAGGCGGGTGGGGTCAAGTTTTCAAAAAAAGGACAACTCAAACTAAATTTTCCTTTCGCAATTGAAGCAATTCAAAATTTTTCGTAAAGTACTATTTTTTTTTTAAACCATAACAAAACAAATAATAATAAGCTTTCCTTTTGTTATTATGTCCAATTTTAGGGGGTAGCGCAGAATCATAGGACTTTCCCACTTAAAATAAAATATCTTGATTTTTTTTTTGCCTAGATTCCGCCACTGGCCCTGCTTCACATCAAAGCATACCATTTTTCCTCACATATGGGGAGGTCATCGAAAAACTATACACCATCCCAATGATATAATTTTTCAATAATAAAGGGTTACCAGTATCTGAAACTTTCCAAATGTCTATAAAAAAAATAATAATTTATATTTTTAATATTCACCATAAAAACAAAAATAAAAAAGGGACCACATTGCTCAAATTTACTAAAAAGAAATTTAAGTTCACCTACCGACAGTTTAAAGCCCTAAAATTCCTTCGAGGGCAATAGAAAAAACCCAGCGGTGGATTAAAAAAGGGGCTAAAGGGTTTCCCTGTACCTTCTTTATGGAGGTAGTCCTTGTTTAAAAAAATAATTCTCCAATTTTATTTTTCTCTATGAAAAACAACAATTAATTTAAATCCCTCATAATCTGTAGGAAAACATCGGAGAGGTAAAAAAAATGGGAAAAAAACACTAAACCCTTATAAAAACCTTTCTTAAGAAATTTTAATATTAAAAATCGGAATATTGTTTCGTTTTTTGTAAAAAAAATTTTTTTTTCTTTTTTATTTTTTTCGGGGAAAAGGTTGACAATTTTTATAATTTATGCACAAAAAGCTCACCGATCCATTTACGTTTAAAAAGGGCTACAGAATGATCCCCCTTTTTATTCACAAAATTTTTTCCTTTTTTTCAATTTTTTATTTTCCCCAAAAAAATTACAAGTTTTTGTTTACCTCTTCCCTTTTTTCCGGAAAATTTTAGGTTTTTATTTAACCTAAGTTTTTTTTATTTTAGACTAAATTTTTTTTAAACAAAAATTTAATTCGGTTTTTTTCTATGAGATTTTATTTTTGTAAGGGGAAAATTTTCTTGAAAAATTACCATTCCAGCTGTAAAAAGCCAAGGAAATAGAAGAGAAAAAGTTTAAAAAAAAAAAAAAAATATTTTCAGAAAACCCCCCTTGATTTAAGATATTTTTTATTTTTAAAACTTAAAACTTTCCCCTAGATGATCACAAATGAGAGAATTTGATCCATAAATTTATTTTTTGTAAAGAACCTCTTTCCACAGTATACTCAAGCATAAAAAAACACTATAAGAGCGCAAGGGGAGGGGGGGGTAAAAAAACTTTTGAATGCGGTGCATCCCAAAAATCCATTTTAAAGGACGAATGAAAAAACAACTTTAATTAAAACTTCGGCTCGCGAAAATTGTGCTTTTTTTTTTTAAGACTTTGTATCAATACACCAGACAAACTATAATTTTAATGATAAAGGGCAAAAACTCTATTGAATTTTTTTTATTTAAAACCCAACAAGATTTTAAGGAGGGAATAAAACCTAGAAAAACCCAAATAAATTAAAGTAAAAATTGGGCATTAAATTAAAACCAGGGGCGTAAAATATAAAAACAAATTTTGGGTCTTTTGGAAACACTTTTTGAATTTTTTTGTAGTCCTTAAAAACCCCTTTTTCTCCTTACCAAAATCCTTACCACAAGTTTTAGAAAATTGTGAACGGTAAGCTAAAAATGTGGCGCAATCCTTTTTTAACAGCTCACTTTGTTCGAAAAAAATTTAAAAAAATAATCTTGTTAAAAAGTACAACGACAAACACAATAAAAAAAAGGGAATAAAATTTTTTTTTCTACAAAAAGGAATAATGAACCTTTGGTTAGACGGGGGGGTTTAAAAAGCCGTGAAATTTTGTTGAAAAATTTTTTTAAATAATAACCCCCCAAACCGTGATTCAAATTCAGACCAGATCAAAGGGGCCCAAAAACACATTTCTTCCAAAAATTTTTTTTCATATTTTTTAAAGCCCCGGGGTTGCATAACATTCCAGTGAAAAAACCAATTTTTTTCATGTTTTTCCTCCGTTAAAAGTTGTCTTTTTTTTGGCCCCCCGGGGTTCCCCTCTTTTTCGCCTCTTCCCCTTTCATCCCCCCTTTTCCCCCTTTGTTCCCGCCGTTTCCCCCTTTTCATCCCCCGTTCCCCTTTCACCCCGCAGTTTCCCCCTTTCACCCGCACTTCCCCTTTTCATCCCGCGTTTCCCCTTTTCTCCCCTTTTCCCCTTTCACCCCCCTTTTCCACTTCCTTTTCTGTCTCCCTTTTTTCACCTTTCACAATAGAGGGAGTTTGTAAAGGGGTTGGGGAAAATTATTTGGAAAAAAATGAAAGTTAAAATATCAACCGGTCAAGGGGCACGGAAAACCCCATGGCCCTTCCAAAAAAACCTCTCCACCTTAATCTCCCGCAACTTAGCCCCCCAAAACACTCTCCCTTCATAACTCCTTTTCAATTTATCCCTTTCCCGACACTCTCCACCCAAATCCCTTTTAAAAACTTCCCTTTTCCAGAAACACTCTCCACTTCAAATCCACTTTAACTTAGCCTTTCCATTTCCACCCCTAATCTCCCTTTCAACTTCCCGTTCCAGAAACACTCTCCACTCTCAAAATTCCATTTCAACTTACCTTCCAAAATTTTCCCCATTCCAAATCCCCCTTTCAATTTAGCCCTTCCAGAACCTCCCCACCTCTAATCTCCCTTTTAACTACCCGTTCCAAAACCTCTCCCTCATAATCCCCTTTCAACTTACCCGTTCCAGAAACACCTCCCCCTTTTTATAATCTCCCTTCAACGTCAACAACGAAAAAGTTTAATTAAAAGTTAACCCAAAAACCAATCAGAGTGCTTTGGTTGGGGGTTGAAACGGAGACGGTGATTTGAATAGGATCTTTCATTTCCGTTTTCATATGTTAAAAACCCTTTCCCGGGGGACGGAAAGGGTCCCTTTTTGCCTTAAATTTCGAATTTTTCTGAACCGGCAGCCCTCTTTTCCATACCCACGCGGGTGGGCGGGCTTATGGGTAACATTTTGTGAGTTTCCACGAAAAACCCCTTCTCTTTTCAAACTCCCAAATCCAATCATTTCAAAACCCATCCGAGGTAAACGCACTTATTTTGAATTATTTTTTAAAATGAACATGAATTTCAAATTACCGGCTTAATGGAGTTAAAATTTTAAGTCAGAAACCTTCTTTAAAAATTTTGAGAGGGGGAATAACATTTTAAACCCTTTTTTGTTGGTTCGCATTTAAAACCCCCTCGGGTGTATGAATAAAAAATGAAAATAAACATAGGTATGGGTAATAGAAAGAAAGAATGGATAAATATATAGAAAAAGGGGGCTTTAAAAAAAGTTTATAATTTCCCTCTTGAGTTTTTAAATTTCCTTCCCTTTCTCATTCCTTCCCTTAGTTTTACATGTCCTTACCTTTCAACCCCCTTTTTTTTTTGGGTATTCATTCTTCAAAATTCTAAATCGTTTGTTTTTCCTTTCACACTCTTTATCGTTCACTTTTAATTTTTCCAAAAGAACCGGGGATCTAACTGCCCACCGCATTTTGGGAGCTAAACTCTAAATTAACCCGAGGGCTTTTCATCGCAAAACTAAAACTTTTTCGCGGATTTTATTTGGACATCACGTAATTTAACAAAATTTTTTTTCACCTTTAATTTTTACTTTCCTTATCCTATATAAAGGAAATATTGTATTTTTTTTTCCGTAACTTTTTTTAAATTATATTTTTCCTTTTTCTCTAAATAATAATACCTCTTTTTCTCACTGTTTTGTTCCCCTGTTTCTCACCCCTCTTTTTTCTTCCCCTTTTACCCCTCTCTCCTTTCCCTCCTCCCTCCACCCTTTCTAAAATCTGACATTCCGATCCCTTTTTTGGATTTGGGAATTTAGAATATTCCTCGACCTCATCCGGGTTTTAAAACCTCCCTAAGTTCTGTTTCCATTAGCTTTGTTTTTCCTAACTTGGGGATATTTTGAAAGCATTTTGGAAGAGCAAAAGGCTATTATTTTTTTTATTGGTACCGGGGATTAGTCAGGTAAAGTTATAAGGGTTTCAAAAAATACACTGACGTACGATTAGCTCACTTTAAGCCCGCTTGCCATCGGAAGGCCCGGGGCCCCCCCGTGGACAAAAAATCGTATTCTTAATTTTGGTTACGTTGTTTTAAAGGATACCTTCCGCTCGTTGGACCCCACCTATAGGGAAAGTATAGTGCCATTTCTCGTATAATAGGCAACTAGGGGTTGGGAAGCTACAACATAACCCAAGCTCATATGACCCCTGTTTCTTTGGCTACAAAAAAAAGGGGATATGAAAAACTCATCCTAAAAAAATATAAATTATTTTGATTTAAACACAAAAGAGTTTTATTAAACAATATCCAATTTTTTTCTCTCTTTTTCTTTTCTTTTTCCTCCGGGGGTCTAGCTTCTTCCTCTTAGTTATTGGTAAGTTGGTTTTTGGTCGACATTACCCCAAAAAAGGAATGAAAGTTGGATCACCTTTTTTCTGGCCCCTGGTTTCGATGTCTTTTGTCCTCAAATCGCAAAAAGATTAAAAATCTAATTAACTAACAAATTAGGTACATTCCGGACATTTAAAATTTAAAGATAGCAAAGAGTTTTTGCAACAAATCATAACCAATGAAAGGTGACCATGGGTGATTAAAAATAGTTAAAATTTTATTTTGTTTTAAATCAGCTCATTTAACACTTACTCATTTTTTTTTTTTTTTAGACGATTTTCGACACATTTGGTAACTTTTAAATTGGTTTTCTTTTGTTTCTTAGAATATCGATAAGTTTTTTTTTTGGGGACAGTAATACGATAATAGCTTTTTTACAAAAAAAAATCGTAGCCCCAAAAATTTGGGTTAAACCAAAAACCAGAAAAATAATAAAATTAAAAGGGAATTGGGGCTGAGTTTTTCGAAAATTGGATGAAAATTGAACATGAAAGTGGGGTTGTTGCAAAAGGGGACGTTACTAAAATTTCCTTTCTCCATTTAAAAATATTTGTCATTTTCCCCTACGAACGGGGAAACAGTAAACAAGAGAAAAAGGGAATGGAAAATGGAAAAAGAGTTTAAACCCAGAAAAATTATAAATATGTTTTAGGAAAAGCGAGAAAAAAAAGAAAAGTTAAAATTTTAATAAATTATTTTGAGTCTGTTTATTTGGGCACAGACATCCCTATATTTCAAACACAAACCCGTTTCTATGCCCCATTCAAATTTTTTAATTCCATGGTTAAAAGTCCGCCAAAGTAAGTAATTAAATATGCAAAAAGTTAAAAGAAATCAAAATACCTATTTTCTATGTTCTATGACCTATTTGGACAAACAACCAAAAGCAAAAAAAAAAAAAACGTAAAACAGAAACTAAAATCCCAAACTCATCCTTCAAAACGTCCTCTCTTCTTTCAAAAATTTTAAAGGCAGCTCTGTCATTTAAAAGGCACTTTGCATTATTCTCTTTCCCCCTCTTCTTTTTTAGCACACTATTACCCCTCTTGTTCAATACCCTTCTCTTCCCCTACCCCTCCTACTTTCCCAAAAAAAATCCTTTCCTACTTCCCAATTTTCTTTCCTACTTTCCCTTTCTCTTCCACTTCCTTATATTTTTTCCTACTTCCTTACTCTGTCCTACTTTCCCAATACTCTCTCTACTTCTCATACTCCTCCTACTTTCCCCAAATCTCTCTCCTACTTTCCCCATTCTCTGCACTTCCCAAAATCTCCTCCTACTTCCCATATTTTGTCCTACTTCCAATTCTCTCTCCACTTCTCTTTTCCTGCCACCCCAATTCCCCCCCTATTTCCCCCATATCTGCCATTTCCAAATTTCTTCCTACCCCCAAATACTCCCCCCTATTTCCCCCATATTCCCTTCCTTTTCCCAATACTCTCTCCACTTCCCAAATCTCCTCCACTTCCCCATACTCTGCCTACCCCCAATACTCTCCCTACTTCTCTTATCTCTTTACTTCCCAATTTTCTCTCTCCATTCCCCTACTCGTCCTATTTCCCAATATCTCTCTCCTACTTCCCCTATATCTCTGTCCTACTCCCAAATTCCCCCTATTCTCAATCTCGTCCTATTTCCTACTTCTCCTACTTCCCTATACTCGTCCTATTTCCCCAAATCTCTCCCTATTTCCCCCTATATCTCGTCCTACTTCCCATATCCTGTCCTACTTCCCAATACTCTCCCCTACTTCTCTTAAAACTCTGTCCTTTCCCAAATATCCCTCCTACTTCCCTATATCTCGTCCTACCCAAAATTTTCCTCCCATTCCCCTTATCCTGTCCTATTTCCCAACAATATTCCCCTTCCTACTTCCCAAAATTTTTCCTACTTCCCAATACTCCCCCTACTTCCCAAACTCCTCCTACTCCCTAACTTTTGTCCTATTCCCAAATTTCTCTCTCCCTACTTCTCTATATCTCTGTCCTATTTTCCCAATATCCCCCCTTACTTCCCCATACCGTCCTATTTCCCCAATATCTCCTCCATTTCCCTTACCCTCTTCCCTACTTCCCCAATACTCTCCCTACTTCCTAATCTCGCCTACTTCCCATATCTCTCTCCTACTTCCTATTCTCGCCCACTTCCCATATCTCTCTCCACTTCCCATATCCTGTCCTATTTCCCAACAATATCTCTCTCCTACTTGCCCAGATTATTTTCTCTCTAACTTCCCAATACCTTCCCCTACTTCCCTATATCTCTCTCTTACTTCCATATCCTCTCCTATGTAAATATCCTCTCCTACTTCCCCAATACCCCTTTCCCTACTTTCAAATCCTCCCAACTTCCCAAATTCTCTCCATTTGCCAAACCTCTCCTACTTCCAATATCAGTATCACTGTGGCAGAGCGAGTTACCCCCTGGGCATTGCACACTGGTAGGGGGGGTTTTGTTTCCCAGCGGGGGGGTTTTTTTTTCTGCTCGTACTTGGGGTTTGGGGTCTACTCATACCTCGGGGGAAAAAATGTCTGTTTTAAAATTGAATAGCGCCAGGGGCAAAATTTTAAAGGAAAAAAAAAAATATAAGATAGTAATTAAATGTAAAGCCGGATTCTGCGCAAACCCACTAAAATTGTGACAAAAACACAAAAAAAAGAAATTTTATTTATTATATTTTACTTCCCAATATCTCTCTCCACTTTCTTTCTCTTCCATTTCCCAACTCTCCCTATTTCCCAATCTCTGCCCTATTTTCCCAACAAAATCCTTCCTACTTCCCAAAATCCTCTCCAATTCCCAATATCCCCCCCCTTTTTTCCCTATATCCTCTTTTACCCTATATCCCCCCCTATTTTGAAATATCCCCCCTACTTTTGCAATATCCTCCCATTTTCAATACTCTCTCCATTTTGCAATATCTCCTCCTATTTAAATATCCTCTCCTTTTCCCCAATTTCTCTCCCCTACTTGCCCAAATATCTCTCTCCTATTCCAAATCCTTTTCTACTTCCCTATATCTTTCCCTATTTCCCCAAATATCCCCTTTTCTACTTTAATATCTCCTCCTATTTCCCAAAATACCCCTCCTACTTCCCAAAAATTTTTTCTCCTATTTTGCAATATCCTCTCCTACTTCCCCAAAATATCTCTCTCCTCTTCCCAACAATATCTCTCTCCTCTTCCCAACAATATCTCTCTCTTACTTCAAATATCTCTCTCCTACTTCTAACAATATTCTCGCCCTACTCCCAACAAATACTCTCCTACTTCCCCAAATACCCTCTTCTCTTTTTTTCCTCTTCTAAACCCAAAGACGAACGTTTTGGTATTCTCTCACCGGTACTCTTCCCGATAACGAAAATTGAAAAGCTAAACAAAAATCTTTTTGGGACTACAATAGGGGGGCTATAGGGACTTTAAGGATTCCGGGGGAATTGAGAATAAAAGAAAAGAGAAAGATGGGGAAAGGGTAAAGGAAGTGGGGACTTTTTAAAAAGGACGTTGGCTGAAATTTTTTAAAAGACCGTAAATAAATTTTTTTACGGAAAAAAACCGTTTTCCGAAAAAAACAAACAAATCCGCAAATAAAAACCACAAAAAAAGGGGGCCTTGGATTACTTTTAAGGGGCGGCGAACCTCCCCAGAACACAAATTTACCTGGTTTAAAAAATTTTTAAAAAAAAAAACTAACCGCCCACCCTTTTATGAAATTCGGGGGGACTTTTCAAACCCCCCCAAAACCCCCCCCCCCCACCCCCCTTTGTCCTTTTTCAAAGGCTAAAAAAAAAACGAGGCAAAAAGTTTAAGTTTAAAATGGACAACCCCCAAGTTATGTAAAAAGGTCTTTTGCTCGGGGAAAAAATGAATAAAAAAAACTTAGAAAAAAATGTTTTTTAATCACTCCCCACTTCATCTCAGCTTAAAAATCCTCCCCCCACTCTTTAACCTTTTCTCTTCCCTCCTCTTCTTCTTTACCCCTTTACTTTTCCTCTCCCCCATTTTCTACTCCTCCTCTTTTTAATTCTTCCTTTTTCCTCATCACTCTTTTTTTCCTTCCCCCTCCTTTCCTTTCCTCCTCCACCCCCCCTCTTCTCTTTTTTTTCCCCCGCCCCCCTCCCTCTTCTCCCCCCTTCCTCTCCCTTTTTCTTCTTCCCCTTCCCCTTCTGCTCCCCCTTTTCATTTTTACCTTTCTCCATCGCTTTTCCGTTTTACCTTCTTCTCTTTTCTTGGTTGTTGAGCGCCAAAGTTTGTTTTGGTTTGAGATGAGGTTTTTTTTTTATGCAGGTAAATTTTTTTTTAAACAACTTTCTATTTTTACAATATATTGGTTTTTTTGGGAAAAACCCTCTCATCAGTAGAAAACGCCAACCTATTTCTTTTATTTCCAGGGTTTTTTAAATTTAAAAATTTTTAATAAAAAAACATTGAGAACAAACCATCCTGAGTGGGTATGCAAACTTCGAACTTTTTTTTTTTTTTAAACAGTTAAACAAGTTATTTCAAAATTTTTTATTTGTTTTGAATTACAATCCATATTTTTTCCCCCCAAAAATACTTAGACCTGGGGTTGCATTTTTCAGACTACTGAATTCAAAATACCTACCTATGCGGTATTGGCTTTTTT
>JAMCCL010000808.1:0-15959 GCA_024516035.1 Bactericera cockerelli
CTCAAGATTTGCCCGAGCAAATTTTTGGCACAGACATGGGCAAGTTTGATAAAATTGGCGGCCACCCAAGGATGCTAAAAATAATTTTACGATTTTTTATCACGTGATCTTCGGGGAAAAAATATTAGATGTTTGCAAAACCTTCAAAAATCTTAAGAGTTTTCCAGCTGTAGACTGTTAAGGGCGTCTTGATTGTTTACAAAAATTGTTTACATTGCTTTTTTGAATACCGCGGTCTCACATGCCTTCATCAGCCAGTTTAGGAAAATTCAAATGATAATTTTCGTGCTGTTTCAGATTTGTCAGGGTATTAGCTAGATTGGTAGTGCTATGATGTTGGTCAAATGACCATGGTTCAATTCTCGGAGGTGAATATTATTTTAATTATCAAAAAAATTCATGGAATATTTAATTCACTGACCTGTTGTAAACCAACAATTTAGTTTTTTTTGGGGGAATACCATTGTAAATTGATTATATCAGATATAATGGTAATCACAATACACATAATTATTATTCAGTAAGCCCCTGAGAGCCGCCTTGATAATGTAAGGTGGTTTTTCTTATGTTCCCTACGGAGAAAAAAAACTAGCAAAATTTTTCCAAACGAAAATAGAGTTTATGAAATAATCCAGATAAATATGTTGGTATTTCTTCTATCATAAACAATAAATTTAAAAATAACAAATATTTACCGATTGCCAACTCCTAATAAAGTCTTGAAAATAACAAGATAATATTTTGTAAAATTAATAAATTTTGCATGGTCTTTTTATGTTTTTTATATTTTTTAAATAAAAACAAAAAGCTATTTAAAAAAACATTAGAACGCCGATTAGCTCAGTGGTAAGTAGTCACTTGCCATGCGGAAGATCCCAACCCAGTTCCGAAACGCCGAGCCAGCAAAAAAATCAGGATACAAAATAAAAAAGACTTTGCCACTTGCCTTTTTATTTAGAATAGTACACACTTGGATTTAGCATAGTTCTCCTCACAAAATTTTTGAAAAAACCAATGGTGGACTAGTACCTTCCTCTCTCTTTCGCTCTCTACCTTCTCCTCCTCCTTCCCTTCACAATTCCCTCAGAGGAAACTTTTTTGAAGGGGTCCACCCCTGGATGCAAGGTTGAACCTTTCTTATGTTCCGCAAAATGTTGCGAAGATTCCAGGTTTTTCTGTCGGTCTCGAATGCAACAGGATTCTTGCTACCAAATTTGTATCTTTCGTCTCCCTGGTATTTCTAAAACTATGTTTTTCACGTGATCCCCAAATGTTCCTGTTGGCAGCCCATATGCTAAATGATATCTGCCATTTCAGCTTTCCGAATTATTAATGTAACTTGACGAAAAAATCAAGAAGTTTAAAGATAATATTTATAGAATGCAAAAAAAATATGCTTGAAAACTATACGGAAACAAACAATATTCATTTAAACTGGCCTTTAATTAATTCAAGGAAAATAATTATCAACTAAATAGCTAATTAAACTCTTTGAGTACAAGCGACCCTACACGGTCAACACTTTTAAGATTTTGAACATCATTTTTTGAGTTACCTGGTTTGTTTCCCTAGAAGATCAGTGTAAAAAATCGTTTAAAATTATTTTTTAGATCCTTGGGGTGGCCGCCAACTTTTATCAAACTTGCCCATGTTGTCCCAAAAAATTTGCTGGGCAAATCTTAGTGTTTCAAAGGTAAAAAATTACATGGAATTTTTTTTCTATTCAGGGGGTCAAAAAAGATGCCAAACCAAATCGTAAAAAACAAAGTAGTGTAGTAGAAACTTCGAAATTTGTTGGGCTTTCGGAGAATTGTTCGAATAAATCATCTTAAACAGGAAAAAAAGTTCTACCCGAAAAAAGCCAAAGTCGGACTTTTTCAGAAAGTTGCAAAAAATACTTTGTGCAGTTATAAGGCGAATCCGAAAAAACGGATTGCAGATCCGGCGGAAATGTCCGTAATCTCCATTAAGGGGTGTAAACGTTTTTTTTTGGGCCACCCTGTATATGGAAAAAAGAGAAACTTCCGAATTGCGTGCCAATACACAGTTCAATTTCATTTTGTGAATTTCACCAAAAATTTCGACATATTGTGTATATTTGTTAGGCGTGGTCTAAGTAGGCGGCCACAACGAGGACCTGGCCCTACCCTGGACCCTGGGGAAGGCCAGACCTCGTAAAATAATCTAACCATGCTATTAAATGTAAGCAGCCCCCAACAAAGTGCCGAAAATAGTCTTTGTATTCAGCTGTAGGACCAGGGTTTGGGGTAAGGCCAGGGTCCATACCCTAGTTCATGGGACTGTAGCACGTGTATACGAACATGCCTTTTGTTTTGCTTGTTGAAAACTTCTTTTTAACTTTTGTTGGAAATAGTTGTTTCGGTCAAGAATCAAGGATAATCGCCGTTTTTATAAAGTTGTATATAAATAAAATAAAACTCTTTAGTTAAAGGTAAAAGCATTTTTACCACCTAACCCTCGAGTCTTATTATTATGTGGAAAAATTCGTGCACTGGGTGGGTTCGTTCCACAAGTACGAGTATATACGCACTCATCACCTACAGAGATGTTACTGTAACCTTAACAAGCCACTGTAGCAAGCGTGATGAAACACGCAATAATTACCCGGTGGCCATTCGGCTAGTTTCGCCATTTTTCGACTTTTTGGGAACATAGCTTAATCAAACTGTCCCTCTTAGACCAATGATAATGGTTTACCGTTGGACGATGAAAGAAAGCTATGAGTAAGCAAACAAGCAAGCTAGATAAAGCCTAAGGGCGAAATTAATAGACAAATTTTTATAACTTTTACTCATTGCTAAGCGTCGGTTTTTCCCTATCGCAATCCGTGACTTAGCGCCACGAGGTATTACAAAAAAGTTGTTAATTCTGCCCAATTTATTGGTAAGAGGAAAAAAAGGCAGTAACCTTGTCTGGACTGGCTGATTGGATAAGGACTAAATGAAATCAAAATCAAATTTTGCAACAATGATTCTTTAGGTTTCTTCATGAGTAGGATTCTTTTTAAATTTAAAAATTAAAAATTAAAAAGAATCTAGTTTTTTATAATATTACATTACCTAACATTTTGGATTTTAAAAATGAACATAAAACAAATAATTCTTCATGGCAATAGAATGATTTTAAATTTGAAAAAGTTAAAAACTCTACAATCATGGTCAAAAAAAATTTGTCGCAATAAGATATCGTAGGTTATCCGGAAATTTCTAATATTAGAAATCGGAAGTATTTTGTTTTTTGTAAAAAAAAAAAAAATCTTGCTCTGATTTCATTGCTCCGATATTTTTGTATTTCTGAACTTTTCATAGCGTCTAGAGCAACTTTTTTTTTTTTTCCTTAATTTCAGGTATAAATATTATTTTTTAGCCTTTGGCAACAAACCACGTTCAATCATAATTGCAGGGTTGAGTTCTCCAATTTTAATCATATCAACAATCTTACGTAGTAATGTTAAAATCATAAATTGATGAGTTTAAATAAACAAAAAAAATTTAAATTTATATTTGCGATTAACAACCATAAAGTTTAAACCAATAAAAAATCACTCTATTTGAATATTTGTAGCTTGCCGATCCAGTACTTAAATAAACAATTAAATTTAAGATCACGAAACAGGTACTTGTCTGAAAAAATGAAAAAAAAAAATCGAGAGAGATCTCTTGGGCCATACTTTTCCACTATACGAAACTACATCAACAATTGTAGGCTGCACGTAAAATTTTTGGCAATCCCACACCCTAAAATAATTGAAAATTATTCTTTTTGTCTCTTCCATTATAGATTGTGTAATTAGGGGGTATGTGTGGTTTTTAGAATCGGCAGTGCTTTTGTTGTCTGATTGGTTGGTAGTTGCTCATCACCTATTATTATTATTATTTTATTGGTTCGTAGTGACAGTATATTTTTCTTTTGTGGTGGATTGGTGGACCAAATACCAATGTCTAGGTGATGCCGGTTTGCCAATAAGAGGTTTTGCTCTTTTATCTAAAATTGAGAGGTGGTTTTGTATCCACGGGGATTGCTTGACTGCGACGATATATGTTATTATTTTCTTTCTTTTTACTCGCCGGTTTTATATTCCACCTTTTTAATTTCTTTTCCTCCACCTTTCTTCTTTTTTTTCTTTTTTCTTCTGCCTCTAATTTAATCAGTCTTCATCTCTCCATTTTAGTTATTTTATTTCACGCATCGTTTCTTTCTCATTCCTCTGTCTTTTCTTTCTCATTACGATGCTCATTTCTCCTCTTTCTCTTTCCCATTTCTCCATTTCAACTTCTTCTCTCAACTATTGCTATCTCTTTCACTTCATCTCTACGCATTCAGTTCTTCTCCTTTCCTCTCTCTATTTCCTCCATTTATCTTTTTTTTTCCTCTTTTTACTACACACTTCGTCCTCTGAAGCTTTGCTATCGGTGACTTCATCTCTATCATCCGTTCTTTCTTCTTCCTCCCATCTATTTTTCCCCATTCCTCTTTCTCTCTATTTCTCATTTCCATCTTTTCCATTACACACTTTTTCTATTCACTCTGAAGCTATTGCTATCTTGGTGCATCATGCCTACTGCATTCAGATCTTTCTTTTTTCCTCTCATTTATTTCTCCTCCATTCCTCTTTCTCTGTCTTTCTTATTTCCATTTTCTTCTTCTTCCTCTGAACCTATTTTCCATCTAGTGCACTCTCATCTTACTGCATTCAGTTATTTCTTCTTTCCTCTCATCTATTTCTCCTCCATTCCTCTTTCTTTCTATTTCTCATTTCCATCTTTTTTACTACACACTTCTTCCTCTGAAGCTATTTCCTATCTGGTGCACTCTCATCTCTACATTCTTCTTTCCTCTCATCTGTTTCTCCTATATTCCTCTTTCTCTCTCTCTCTCATGGCATTCTTTTCCATTACAACTTCTTCCTCTGAAGTATTCCTATCTCAACTGCATCCAGTTCCTTCTTCTTCTTCCACTATTTCTTCTTGACCATCATCATCTTTCACAGCAGCTTCAGGACTCCAGGCTGAAAAGACCACTCCAAAATATAAACTGGACACTTATCATTCTTGAACAACCAATCTATGTTTATCTCCTTACTTATCCTTCTCTTCTCTATCCTCTCTCTCTCTTCTCTCTCTCTCTCTCTCCTCGATGTTGGTTTAATGAAGTTTTACAATTACATCAGGATTGCCTTGTAAATTTATACGCCGTGTATCGTGTTTATCGGAATCTGTCCATATTTTATACACGTCGCGCTGAAACGCATATAAAATGGGGAAAAAGGTCAATTTCTCAGTGGCGAACGTGTATTTTTGTTTGAGGTAGTACCACGTGGGAGTCAGTTTACACAGTTTGGTTGTTGAGTGGTCAGAGTTTTGGGTTCATATTTATTAAACAATTTCGATCAAACTTTATTTACAATTTACAGGTACAATGAAAATGTATAATTTATTTGTTATAAAAAAATGCTGACAAGGGTGGCGCTATGCCTTTGGCATTCTTTTACGAAAAAACTGCCGTTTCATATTATGATAGGGCGGAATTTGTAAGATTCTTTATATGTATATGAATTCTTATTAAATGGGTAATATGGGTAATATGTATATGAATTTTGGAACGTCCGGGGGGGGTACGATAAGGACCAGCTTTGTCAGGCCAAAACACAATAAAACATGGCGGCCCTTAACATGGGCCGCCTCCATGGTCGTGGTATAGAGCTTGGTTGCTGCCGGAGGTTGCGGGGTTCGAATCCTGGCCGGAGCGGAATATTTTATGTGTACATTGTATAAATAAAAAAAATATTTTTCATTTTCAATTTTAAATGATATTTTTTTTTTTAGTTTTTTTTTGAACGTCCGCCTTTCAACTGCATGGTCATATCACGACGGGGGTGTTACCTTCCTTAAGGGAAAACCACAAAACCTACTAGCCACATTAATCTAAGACAGACGGGTGGGGCGGGATGCCAGCATCACGAAATTAACACCTCGCTGGACGTTGCTTAACTACGGTGATCCTACAAAAACGCGATTCAACGCGCAACGACGGGATTGATAATTTTAATTAATAATTTATCATCACTATTTATAAATATTCATCTGTTTATTAAAGTTAGTTCATCATTCATTCATTTTCCAATGATCGATTATATTTATGTTCAAGTTTTTTTTTGTTGAAAATGTCGAATCAACTCTAGTGGACATTTAAGTTCAAATAAGCTCATAATATTTTTTTGGAAAAGCCGTCGAACGGAGATACGAAAAAATAAAAAAAACTCAGTTTTGTATGAAAATAGGGTACAAACGTTAGTTTTTGTTATTTACATGGCAAATTTTCCACATTGGTAGTCAAGTGATTAACGCACTAGTATGGTTTATAGGTAGGTAGGGATCCGCTGGTTAATAACACCCAAGCATGAATTTTCCCATTAATTTGAGTATTTGACCACATAATAATAAGATCTGAGGGTTTGGTGAAATGCTTTGAGCATTAATCTCGCCTGGTGTTTTCCCTTCCACTAAAGAGTTTTATTATAATTATTAAAATTTACTGAATAAAAACTATCAAGCGAAACGGTTTTTGTTTAGTGGGAGATCGCCCTCCCAGAAACTTTTTTGTGCTTTAATAATTCATAAAACATGAGAATCATTTTCCACGTCTTTTCAACAAGTTCGAGTTTATTTTTCAGGAGAAAACTTTTTTTAAGGTTTTTTTTTTTTTCGTTTTTGAAAAAAATTTCCTAGGGATTATTTTTTTCTTAGAGTTGATTCTGGTAAAATTAGAGTTCCGGGTTGATTCTGGTAAAATTCTAAAAAATAAAATTTGGACCCGTGTGACTAGATGAAATTGTTGAACAAATTTTAGAATGAGTGCAACGGTTGTCATTAGGCCCATGATTGGCCTACCCCAATTGGCTTGGAACGAAATAATCATGTCATTAAGTTGAATACGGAAGAAGTTTTCAAACTTACAGAATTCATACCTCTCCAGGAAATCGAATTTATTCTTCCTGAAATATGGAGGTTCCGCGTGAATTACCAGAAATTAAAAATACGCCATTAAAAAAAAAATTGAAAATTGTAATTGAAAATGGTTATAGTCATAGTTCGGGATTTTCAATAAACGCATGTAAAACCTCGAAAAGTCTAATTCTATTTTTACTTCCGAGAAATTTTGTGTTCGTTTTTTTTTTTGCTCCGACCGATTTCAATTTTTTCATGTTTCAGGAGTTTGAAACTTTGGTTCTGTGTCCGTCTGACGGTCCGTTAAAAATATGCCCGTAACCGCAAATCTTGGAAAACTCCAAGGATTTTAAATGAAATTTTTTACCATATAGGAGTTTGTAGTCCAGAGATCCGAGTTCGATTTCGGTTGGGGCAAAAACTTTTTTAAAAGAAAATTCTGTTACCTCCAACACGTGAGGCTGGCATTTTCGGCCCTAAAACCCAGGTGGTGAGTTAATTTGGGTAGCTGGTACGATTAACAGCGGAGGGGAGGGTAAAAAACCCCCTTCTGACTACTTCAAAGCAGAACGCTAAAACCAAATATAATAAACTGGCACAATAGATCTTAATAAAAAGGGGCGCTGACCTTTGTGGAATATTTAAACCAGTCTATAAAAAAATAATAATAGTCATAAAAACATCATTAGTAGCAACTTTTCATTGGAATTTATTTAATAATTTTTTTTATTATTATTCTTATGACAAATTTGTGTTCATCACTTTCGTGATATGACAACTCTTAAATAGCTTTAACTAAACCACCGAAACCGGGACTTGAACCACTGCCTCCGGTTGCAAGTCCGCCGCCTTATCGTAAGCTGTTTACTATAAATTACATAAGGCGCGTAAGGGGCCGGATTCTTATCCGGAGGTCGGTAATTCGAAACAACAAACAAACATTGTAAGCGAGATTGATTAATAAATTGTGTAAGCTCACATAGAAAACATAGTTGGCTTTATGTAACACAAGGCCTAAAACTTTTTACCATCCACAAACCATTGTGCACTGGTAGTCAAATGGTTAACACGTAGTCTAGTAATCCGGTTGGTAGGGACCCGTGGTTTGAATCCCACTCAATGCATGAATTTTTCTCATTAAATCGGATTGTGAACAATAAAAAAAGACTTGAGGTTTAGGTGGTATAAAAATCTTTGAGCATTAACTCGTTGGTGGTTACCTTCCACTAAAGAGCGTTATTATTCATGTAATGAGAATTTAATTACTTAAGTGCTATAACCTTGTCTTCTCCTTCCCCTACCCCATTTTTGTATCTGATTTGATTGTGTAAACGAATTGAAATTTGAGTACACCAATAATAAATCTATCTTCTCAATATCTCATAAGGAAAACGATTTTTCTTCTTTAAAGCGGGCAAAGTGTAATCTTTAAAGCGTAACGTATTTGGGCTTAATAGCTTTTTATAAACTTTGCCCTTAATATAAGATTTTCTATTATTATTATCAAAAAATACGAATTGAGTTAAATCCAAAGCATTGTCTATTTTGAAATAGGTACTGGTACATATTAGCATAATTATTCAATAAGTTCTTACTTAGGATTTTATTTTTAAAGGGTTTGCTCAGCGTAATAAACAAATTAATATTTTGCACCAATCAATGTGCATATTTATCAATATTAAAGTTTTGGTCATATTTTAAAAATAGGACAATAATAAAATTCAATAAGTTTTGTTTCTTCTTTAAAAAGGGGTTTTGTTTCTTTTTCGTTTTTTTTGTTTTTTTTGGTTCAAAGGCTTTTTCGTTTACCACGAATTTGAACTATAGGTTCACCTTAATCTTTTTATTAGGAAAACAACCCTCGACCTTTTTTTACACAAAATTTACGGGTTGTTTCCATTAAACTCGAAAATCATTTAAAATTCAATTAATTAAAAAAAATTCAATTCAATAATTTTTATTTTTTATTTTTTATGTAACTTTTTTAGTAGGACATATGAACAAACAGTAGATAATTTTAAAATACAAAATTTAGAACAAATAAAAAAAATGAAAAGATAAACAATATAGATAAAATTTATCAATGTCCTTTGATAGGAATCTGATAGATATGGGGGATTATTGCCTTGGGCACTTCTTCCACTCAACCCTCTGCCACCCCTACTTCTTTCCTTTTGAATCATCCCGCTGGCTTTGGTGGTTCCGCGTAAATAAACACAAATCAAAACGCAATCAAAGAGCAATTAAAAGCGGTTAGTCATATTTTGAAATAGGCAACAAAGTAACCAGAGAGGAGGTTCTTCAGGAAGTCCTTGACCCGGCTGGACGCTGGGGTCAAGGCGTGCTCGCCCGAGTGTCTAATTACGTCGGGATCCATGTACTAATCCATTACATAATCCAGTACAAGATCCATATACATACATAGATCCATTTACATATAGACACGAAAAACTGAAATTCTTCCCAGATCTGTCGAAAAATTGCAAGAGGTATTTTCGGAATGCGTTTTTGCATGGTCGAAAATTCGGCTAAATTACAACCAAATAATTTCAAATTAGATTCTAATTTTATAATAATAATAACACTCTTTAGTTGAAGGTAACCCGGGAGGGTCAAGCCAAAGCATTTTCTACCCTTTTTTTGGGGGGAAAATTTATAAGATTCATCCCAAGAGTGTTTAGGCTGAAGGATATGCGGGACTTGCCTGCAGGGTATGGTGTGTTGCCCCTCTTGAAGGGCATCAATTCTGCCGGCTCACCGTTAAAAAACCACCCCCGTTCTTCTTTATTTTTCATTTTTTTTTTTTTGTGCATAATATATGATCTGCTACCGCATAAAAACGCACAAGACCCGCAAAAACCATCGAGACTCGCGGGCCGCCCCGCGCCGGTTGAAATTTTGCCTTTCAAGCGCGCTATCATTATTCCGGCGTCGATTTATTACAGTCGGTATCCCCGCGGGCGGTGCAGAGAGCTCCGGATGGGGCAAGCACCCGGAGTCCCGGTCTGTAGACGGGTGAGGAACAGCGGCCCGACCTCACCGGTGAGGTACCACTCGGGAGTGAAAATAATAAACATGTGTGTGGTGTGGGGTTTGTGTTGTGTGTGGGTGTGGTGTGGGGTGTTAGTGTTTGTGATGGTTTTGTGGTGTGGTGGGTGTGGTGGGTGTGGGTTTTTTGGTGTGTGTGTTGGTGTGTGTGTGTGGTGGTGTGGTGTGGTGTGGTGTGGGTGGTTTTGGGGTGTGGTGTGGTGTGGTGTGGTGGGTGTGGTGTGGGGGGTATTGTTTGTGTTGTGTGTTGTGTGGTTGGGTGGTGTGGGTGGTGTGGGGTGTGTAGTGTTTTGTTTTGTGGTGGGGGGTGTGGTGTGGTGTGGTGTGGTGTGGGTTTTGTAGGTTTTTGTTGTGTGTGTGGTGGGGTGGTGGGTGTGTGTGGTGTGGGGTGTGTATGTTTTGTTGTGTGGTGGTGTGTGGTGTGGTGTGGTGTGGGGTGGTGTGGGGTGTGTTTTGTGTTTTGGGTGGTGTGGTGTGGTGTGGTGTGGTTTTTGGGGGGGTGTGTAGTGTTTGGTTGTGTGTGTGTCCGTGGGCTGGCGAAGCCTCGGGTGTAACCCACTAGTAAAAAAATAAAGTAAAAAAAAGGAAAAAAATTATCATATTTATGTTTTCACAATTTTGTTTTAAACTGATGTTTTGAGCTAGCTGGCTACAGCTGAAGGGGGGAATATGGTTTCCAGCCAACTTTATTTCTACGTTGGGTCTCCTGAACCACTATTTTATGTGCGATCAACCTCGTGAGGACTTGGTTTTTTTAATAAGTCATTAAACCTTTGGGAAACTGAAGCTAGCCTGGCTTGTAAGGGTTGGCTAGTTTTTTCTCTGTTTAAGTCCTCTAGCGAGACACTAGTTATGGTGATACACGTTACTCAAATTTAGTTTTAAAAAAATCTTTGCGAATTGGAAGTCGAACCAACGACCTCCGATCATTGCCGCCCCTTTTCGACTGCGCTCTGAGGTGGTACTTTTGTATTTTACACTACTTTAGAATATCTATAACATCAGGCATTGGTATGTCCTGAGTCCTAACCTCGTGGATGTTGCTTAGCTTCAGTGAATTGACGAATCTGGTTGTATTCAACTTGCGATTTCTTGCTATCTGATAAACTAATTACTTCCGAGAAATTTTAATATTAGAAATCGAAAGTGTTGAATCATTTTTTATTTTTTAAAAATTTTTTTGCTCCGATTTTCTTCTATTGGTGTGTTTTGCACCAACCTTTCCATAATGTGATAGCTTGGGTAAAGTTTTTATTCTGAAAACCATTATTGTATTCACAATTTTTTCCACGATGGAGCTGTGCGCTGTAAATGTAAAGTGAGCATTGTTTCGGGGTTTGTAAAGTTGTGAGGATGTAACGAAAAAAATTCATTTATATGTATTTAAAGGAAATAGAATAAACGGTTAAAAAAAAGAACCATGCTACAGATTCCTTTGAGAAAAGAAATTTGAAAAATAATTAAAGGGACATTAAAGATTAATCAAAAAGTGGGACCGGACTTGTAACCGGAGGTCGGTGGTTCAAGTCCCAATAGACAAAACTTTCTGCTTGTTCTTGGGTGTTCGAGGTTCACTCATACCTCGTGAGGAAAAAGAGTAGTGCTTTAAGTGAGCAACTGAGCAGCGCCGTGCCGGAATTATAGGCAAAAATAAGATATTAGGGATAATAAAAGATATGGAAAAAGTCCTTAATTCTAAGATATTAGTACTAGGAATTAATTATATAGGACTTACAGGACTTAATTTAGGTTTTTTTCATATCTTTTTAATATCCTAAATCTTATTTTTGCCTACCCACTAAAAATTGTGATAAATAACACAAAGAAACACATTATTAAACTATTTTTTTTTATTATTAATTTCCTCATGACAAACAGGGGCCTCGTTTGGGACCATTCTGTATGAAAAAACGCAAGAGTTCAGTGACCGCTTGCTTTATATAAAAAAAAATCTCCGCTCTTATGGGAAGTGGAGAGCAAGCCACCAGCAGAAAACCCAACGGTTTTCTTTCCATAAAATAGTTAAAAAATTAATATAGTTTGTGCTGTCGAGCCAGTAGCCAGCCAGGGCGGAGCCGGGCATGGACTTTGGGAATTTTTTTTTTAGTTAAAGTTATATGTATATGAAATATTTTTGGTCGTTATCGATTTTTTAAAGGAGCATTTTTTTTATTTTATTTTTTTTTTTACAGATAATTATATTTTTGCATTTGCAATCCAGAGGGCAAAGTAATAAGAATACTTAGCAATTCCCTCAATTTCCCCCGAGCCCGGAGCTCAATATCTTATTTTTGCCTTAATTCCCCACTCGTCGCGCTCCATTTAAAGCAACTACTATTTACCTCACGAGGTATGAGTGGACCCCGAACACCCAAGTACGGCAAAAAAAAAATCCTGCCCCCTGGGGATCGAACCCAGGTCACTTGCGTACAATGCCTAGCGCGCTAACTCACTCGGCCGGTGATACACTAGTTCATTATTGCGTCAAGCAATCTTCCCATTACCTCTTACCTACCCCCAGCATCGGTTTTTAACTTTCAAGTTATAAGATTCCGCAACATTGCGTTGCTATGATTTTCATAATCTTACCCGAATCAACGGTTATTGAAAAACAATGGAAAATTCCACTCAACCGTATTTTTGTGAATTTATTTTTAAGTTAATCAGGAAACACAAAAGCTTTTCTACCACCTAACCCTCAGAATCTATTTTTGACCAAAAGAATAAGTTGAAAATTGCTACTAATAATCTCCCCGTCTCATTGCAAGGTCACGGCCAAGTAAAACTTTCTTACAAAGAATTCAAAATATTTTTTTTTCGTTCTTTTCTGTTAATTTTTGCAAAATACAAACCATTACCAAAGTTTCTGAATTCTATATAAAAAATAAAAATACGCCAGCCGGAGATCACAGTTGGACCTCACCTAAACTTTAAATATACTATTCTTCCGAGAAATTCTAATATTAGAAACGAAGTATTGTAAACCTAGCCTTCAGGGTGTCATTTGTGCAACCGCACATTCGGAAGCCGGTCCAAGCCCGGATAAATGGGAGGGTTAGGCGTTAGGAAAGGCATCCGCCTATAAAACCCTGCCAAACCATAAGTGTCAGTCTCAAGTCCGTCCATAAAGGCCTCGGAAACCAATCATACTGACAAGACAAACCAAGATACGGCGGGAAAAAAGAAGAAGATAGCACAAGTTAATTTGAGAGTGGAACTTTGAATGAGGATCAATGCTGCAGAGGAAGAGAGGTAGCAGATTTGATGAGCAGAAGAAAGGAACTATTAGCGTGCAAGAGAAAATGGAGAGGAAACAAGCAAAAGAACTTGGAGGGGACTACAAATTGATCCTACAGTAGTGCAAATGAGAGTGGAAGAAATTGGTGTGGGAGTTGTGATGGACAAAGTTGAAAACAAAAGTGACAAATGTAAAAGGAATAAGTGACAGAGGATGAGTGAAGACTGGAAAGAAACCCTGGTGTTGAATATTATAAGTGCATATGCCCCCAAGTAGGTTGGGATGAAGAGATAAAAACGGTTTCTGGAGGAAATAGAGCAAGAAGTATTGCAATACCAAGAGAGAAAAGAAAATATTAAAATGATCTAAATTCCCATTATAGGAAATGGAAATTCAGAGCAAACTGAAGAAAATACGAGGACACTGGGGAATTGGTGTTGAAAATGAAGAAGGGGAAAACAGTGATGGATTTTGCAGTTGAAACAGATTTGGCTTTGTCAATACCTACTTTCAAAACGAGAGGATCGTAACAACATTAAAGTGGAGTAGATCAAGCCAAATCGATTTTCGCTCTGTCAAGACATCACTGAAAGAGTGAGAAATTGTAAAGTTAAAATGGAGAAGCAGTTTAGCTCAACATAGACTTGTATCATCGATTGTAATATAGAACACAGAGACGCATACAAGAAGGAAACCATACCCAGATCAAATGGTGGAATTGAAAGACCCAATAGTCAAAAACGAATTCAAGTATAAGTACTTCAAAAGTAGAACTACAGAAATGGACAACTTTGGGAAGGAACATAAATCAAAAAAAGAAAATCGGAAAAAATTGTTTTGGGAATGACATCAGGAAAAGGAGCTCGGCAAGATAAGAGACATGGTGGTGGAATGATAAATATGTGAGGCTATTAAAAAACAAGAAAGAGCAAAGAAAGTGGGACAAGAGTAAAGTGAAAAGACAAAAGAATCTATAAAGAAAGCAAAGAAAAAAGCCAAAAAAAAGTGCTAAATCAAGAGCGCAGAATTTGATGAATTATACAAGACATTAGAAACACCAGAAGGAGAAAGGAAACTTCTCGGTATGCTAAAAGTAGAAATAAATCAAAAAAGGACTTCACCCACATAAAGAATATCAAGAATAATAAAGGGTTTTTGTGACCGAGTGAAAAAGAAATAAAACTGAATGGGAGGAATATTTTCGAAATTTACTGAATGAGGAGAAATGAAAGACTGTTTTGAGGGAAGGAATCCTAACCATGGATTGCTAAGACATTGAGAGAGAAGAAATAGTGAGAGTTGTGAGTAAATGAAAAAATGGAAAACCACTGGACCAGATGGCTTCCAGCTGAAAGTGTGGAAAAGTCTTGGAGAAGAAGGAATTGACATATAGGGGCTATGATGAAAGAAATTTATAGAAAAAGAAAGAATACCGGATGAATGGCGAAAAAGTTTGTTAGTACCATATACAAAAGAAAGGAAATAAGAATGCAGCAATTATCGAGGAATTTAAACTAATGGGACAACAATGAAAATTTGGGAAAGGTAATTGATGACAGAATAAGAAAGGAAACGTAATATCAGAAGAGCAATTGGTTTATGCCAGGAAGAAGTATATGGGGGGGCGCCGTGTTTGCACTAAAAGCTTTAGAGAAATATCAAGGAAAAAAGAGAGACATCCATTTTGTATTTATGACTAGAGAAAGCGTATGATAAGTGCCCGGAAGAGATATGGAGGTGTAGAGAAAAAAGGAACACCGAGGAAATATTGAGAATGTGCAAGATATGTATGAAGGGCAGAAACCAAGATAAAGAAGTAGTGTGGGTTTGACGAATCAATACCTGTTGGGTTGGTTGCATCAAGGTTCCGCCTTTAAGTCCATATCCTTTTTGACCTTGTGATAGATGGATATCTAAAATATTAAGGACAAAGCTCCTTGGTGCTGATGTTCGTGGGCGATGTTGTTCTGGCTGCAGAAAGTGTGGAATCCCTAACAATGAAACTAGAAGGATGGAGAGAAAGTTGGAGGGAAAAAGGAATACGTATCAGTAGAACAAAAACAGTACACATGAAGTTTGGAAATGCGATGAAGAATTGTAAAATTTGAAGGCGAAGATCTAGTAAAGTGGATAAGTTCAAATACCTGGGGTCTACTGTTAAAAACCGGAACGTTAGATTGAAATAGCCCACCGTTAATGCAGGATGGTTTAATTGGAAAAAGTTGTCGGGCGAAGTGATAAAAAAGGATACTTAAGATCAAAGGGAAAAATGACAATCGTAGTAAGACCAGCATTGTTATATGGAATGAAAACCGGGCAGTAAAGAAAGAACAAGAAAAGAAAATGGAAGGACGGAAATGAAGATGTTGAGTGGATGTGCGGAGTAACAAAACTTGATAGAATAAGAAATGAAAAAATCAGAGACAAATGAAAGTTGTAGAAATCCAAAGAAAAGCAAGAGAGAAGATTGCAGTGGTTGGAAATAGAAAGAAGAAAGATTATACATCGGGAGGAAAAGAGGAAATGGAGTATCAGGAAAGAGAGGTAGAGGTAGACCTAAAAAATCTGGAAAAGTTGTGTTTTAGAAGACTGAGAGGAAAAAGGAGTAAGACCGAGACAAAATCGATTGGACTGGAAAAAGACTGACCAGAAACGTCGGACCCTGCTTAAGCGGGATAAACTGACAAAAGAAGAAGAAGAAATCG
>JAMCCL010000809.1:0-15942 GCA_024516035.1 Bactericera cockerelli
TAATATTTTGTAAAATGAATAAACTTTTGGAGTCTTTATTATGTTTTATACTATTTTGATATAAACAAAAAGGTATTTAAAAAAAACATTTTGTGTTAGTATGTTCAATGAGAAACGATTAGACGCGCACGATTAGCTCAGTGGTAAGCTAGTCCACCCGGTCCGAACGCCAGACCCAGCAAAAAATTCATGACTACAAAATAAAAAAGACAGTTGCCATTTTTTATTTTGCCATAGTACACACTATGGATTCTCCTCACACAATTTTTTGAAACCAATGGTGACTTTAATACCTTGGTTCTAACTCAGAACTGTCCCTCTACCTTCTTGCCTTTCTCTCTCTTTCTCTCTCTCTCTCTCTCTCCCTCCCTTCTCAATTCCCTTAGAGGAACTGTTGGAAGTGGCGTCCACCTTCCTGGATGCAAAGGTTGAACCTCTTCATCATGTTCCGTCGAATGTTGCGGAAGATTCCAGGTTTTTCTGTAAGGTCATCGAATGCCAACAGGATTCTTGCTACCAGATTTCGTAAACTATGTTTTTCACGTGATCCCAAATGTTCCTGTTGGCTACTCCATATGCTAAATGCGTATCTGCCATTTCAGCATCCGAATTATAATAATGTAACTTGTACTAAAAAAAAAAAACTCAAGAAGTTTAATGATAAATATTTCATAGAATGCAGAAAAATATGCTTGAAAACTATCATCGAGAAACAAACAATCATTCATTTGACTGGCCTTTAATTAATTCCAAGGAAAATAATTATCAGGCATAAATAGCTAATTACTCTTTGAGTACAAGACGACCCTACACGGTCAACACTTTTAAGATTTTGAACATCATTTTTTGAGACTTACCTGGTTTGTTTACCCAGAAGATCACGTGATAAAAAATCGTAAAATTATTTTTTAGCATCCTTGGGTTGGCCGCCAACTTTTATCAAACTTGCCCATGTCTGTGCCAAAATTTGCTCGGGCAAATCTTGAGTGTTTCAAAGTGTAAAAAATTTACATGAGAATTTTTTTTCTATTCAGGTGTCAAAAAAGATGTCAAACCAAACCGTAAAAAACAAAGTAGTGTAATTAGAAACATCGAAATTTTGTTGGCTTTCTGCAGAAATGTTCAGAACCAACTCATCTTAAACAAGAAAAAAGTTCTGACCTGAAGAATGAGCCAAAGTCGGACTTTTTCAGAAAGTTACAAAAAATCACTTTGTGCAGTTATAAAGGCGAATCCGAAAAAACGGATTGCAGATCCATCCTAGAAATGTCGTCAGTAATCTACCATTAACGGGTGTAAACGTTTTTTTGGTCCACCCTGTATATGTATGTATTTATTTATTTTTTCTTTATTTTTTTCTTCTATTAGTATTTTAATTTGTAATTATTTGTGTTGTATATAATATGTCCTATTAATAAAGTGTAAAAAAAAAAATAAGAGATGTTATTTAACTTTGCTGACAGAACGAGAACTTATTTCCTGCTTGGCAATAACTGGAAAGTTAAGTGACCACACGAACAACCCTAAAGGAAGTAAATTCGCTAGCCAGGTTACTTCACCACAGTCTCAATTTAGTCCGCATCAGACCTTCCGACGAAGTAAATGTCATATTTTCTTTTCAAAATTTTCCGTTTCATTTTCGAATACATATTCTACACGCCACTCACACACACACTCATGTCTAACGCGTCATTTCAAATCCCTTCGAGCAAGTCACAAAAGTTGGTCAGCATTCAGAATGAACAGAGACAAAGGTCGAAAAACTCAACCAGGTCGCGAGGTTCGCATAAATTGAAGATTTCGAAACACAAGATAGAGAAAGTGAAAAGTCTGCACAGGACGCCGTCCGGACGAGAACCAAGGCAGAAGAAAAACTTGAGAAAAGAATCTCTACAGAGCTATGGCAAAGAAGATGTTGTGGACTATATGTCGACAGACAGCTTGATATTGGACAGTGGGTTGACAAACAACGAGGAAACACTAGTGCGGGTACAAGACAAACCCCAATCACACGATACTTCAGTAGACTCTAATACACACTCACAAGATACTTCAGAGGTCAAAACACAACAGTCACAAGATAATTCAGACGTCAAAACGCAACAGTTACAAAATGAAAATAGCTCATTCAACGTAGATACACAGTCAAATTCCAAATTAGATCTTGATGCGGCGAACACGGATTTCGAGACAAGACCTAGCTCTTCATCAACAGAAGTAAATCTATCACAGCAAACAGTTGAAAGCGCACAGAGCGGGGTTCAGACGTCTACAGAGAGCAATAGAGATGACACACAGGAAAACACGAGAGTACCGCAATTTTACCTGAAAGCTACCGATTCGAAGGATCGGCCATCTAGAAACGATGCGAGAAAAGCGCCTGAGAGTCGTGGCAAGACAAAGAGGTCTGCGTTCCAACTGTCTGGTGGCAAAAAGACCGAATATTCTGGGAGGAGCTCTGCAGGCAACAAGACGAGACCAAGAACAGCGAGGCAAGACTCCCAGCAGTTACCCGCGAAATCCAGCATGAACATTAAAGGTAAATAAATATTTTTATACATGCCCCGGTAGCTCAGTGGTAAAGGCGGAACTCTGTAAATCCAGAGGTCGTGGGTTCGAAACCCAGCCGGGACATGACAAGATTTCTTCCCATTTGGGATTTTTACAACATATTAATACGTCTTGGGCTTACTGCTGAAATAATGGGACTTAACAATCCTAATCGGGCAGTATAAATAAGGCGATATTATTATTATTATTTTTCTATTATTAACTTTTCATGTTCGCTAAAACTGGGAGAGTCCCATTATGCCAACAGTTTTACGATTTATTCCATGTTCGTACCTACGTGTTTCTCCTTATTTTAATCATATTTTCAATATTCTATTGACCGTATTTACTCGAGGTCTGGAGCAAAATAAATATTATTTTGAAAATTGTAATGTAGATAGAAAGGTACACTCGTATTCACACAATACTGATATTAATAACAAAAAAAAACAATCACAGTAAACAGTAATACATCTTTTTCACAAATGAACAGACTCGCAGAGTGTGGTAACTGCATGCCACAAATGCAAGAGAAGCGAGGAAGAGGGTCGAATCTACTGCCTCAAATGTGGCAGAAAAATACGTGTCGTCACCCAGAGCAAAGACTTTGTCTTGGATAAAACTCTACAGATGATCAAAACACCGGAAGTTCTAGAAAAGAGACGTGACGCGAAAGATTCTGGCAATAATAGAAGAAAAAGTAGTACAAAAAGGTAAGCGTAAAACATATTCATAATACATATCATCATCATGCAACTTCACAAAGTTCAAGTCAACAATATCCACGTATTCATATTTTAGTATTTAGGACCAATATATAAAGTAATATTGAGAAGAAAAAAAAATTGACTCATGAACTCATGAGTAACCCATAATTTCATTAAAGAAACACTAGAGGCATTTTTAAAAAAGAAGAGTATGCAAGCAAACTCTCTAATATAATTAATGAGAATGTATGGTGCAAAATAGTGTGAAAAAAAGGTAGTGTGAAAAAAAAAAAATGTTGCGTCCGTGGTCATTTCTTAATGCTTCACTTTTGACTTTTACCGTTTCAGTAGGAAAGGAAAACAAAAGACTTCACGAAAGAGAAAAGCATCTGCCGAAGATGGTAAATTGAAACCGTCCAAATCTTATGCTTCCATCACAAAACTCAATCTTTCTGATGGAATCACTAGTGAGAAGAGAGCACAAGAAGTGGATGGGACAAGTTTAAAAATGTTACGGATGGTTCCTCCAATTCAAATGTTATTTCCGACACTTCAAATGTTGTTTCCGCCAATTCGAATGTCACACAGACTTCCGTTAGTTTAAACATTACGGAGGCTCACGACAGTTTAAATGTTACGGAGGATGGCGCCACTTCAAACAGTACTTCCGCGAATTCAAATATTACGGAGAGCCGGGAACAGTTTAAAATATCTGGCATTTCATCAATAGAAATCAAACATTTGTTAGGTACAGATTATTCTTCCCATGAGCAGATTATCTCAGATGCCTCTTCCCTGGCAATCAAACATTTGCTTGGCATAGAATGCTCTAATGAAAAGAATGTCTCAGATCCATCATCCTTAGCAATCAAACATTTGTTCAGTAAGGACAAATCGAATGAACAGAATATTTCAGATGGAACAGCCTCAGGAATAAAACAAATCCTCGATAAGGACGAACAAAACGCAGCGGAAGAAGACCGCAATGAAATGATGAAAGCAGACACCTACGAGAGCTACAGCGAGAATGATATCAGGAGTCGGCTGGACATGGATGACGTTCTGTACTTAAAGGACGTTTTGAGTATCAACAAAACTGCAGATAAATCACAAAATACGAGTAGGGTTATAAACGACGACGGTTCGACAAGAGAAGGCAACGTGTTCACAACAATCAGCTTTGCAAGAGACAATAAATTCGTACAAGAACTGAGACAGAAAGTCAGAGAGTTACTCTCTCGGGAATTCCTGCACAAAATCCAATCTATCACTGAGTTGTTGAACAAAGAGAAATTCTACTTTGCCGAGCTCATCAAGTCCATGAGCTTTATTAACAGTGCAGAGAGTTTGTTAAAGTTCAGTGCTGATCCCAACGTTCCTAATTCACCCAGTGCGACGAAAAAAACGGAATTTTTAGAACGGAAACTAATAACAGTCGATGAAAATCTCACAGATTTGATCACCAAAGTCAAATCTTACATACAACACTTAACGCAAGACGTAAGCACATTAAAACAATGGCTGTGTATGATTCTCTCGAATGAATCTATGAGTGCACAGCTGAGTTCCGATGTTTTAGAGGACTTCATACAAGAGATAAATGAAGCCGAGAAAGATGCCAACACCATGCAAGACGATTTATTGGCGTACTACGTGAGGCGAAACAAGGTGATATCGGAAATCTTCAAACACCCACAACTGGCACAAAACGAACACATGCTGAAGACTATTAACTACAAGCAGTACATTGACTTGCAACTCATGCTGAGTACGCTCAGATACAAGTACTTTATTCTTCACGACGTGATAATCACAGATGATGTGTTGAAATCGTTCATTCTACAAGACTGAAGGGGCAGCAGCGCAGAGTATAAATTGGTTAGAATTCGAATGCACAAAACATAGCAAACAAAATAAATTATAGTTATTAATATTTCAAACTTTTTCTTCGTTTTTTTTTTTTTTTTTTTTGTTTATATTTTTTATTATTATTTATAACCCTACCTTAATTGATTTTTTTTCTTGTTAGGCACTTTAACCAAATATTGAATGGTCGTTCATAGAATGAATCTCCAACATATTATGATTGTTCAGCTCTTATCACCGGATAGCTCTGACTTTTTTGAAGTACTACTTATACAAAGCACTACTTATACTTATAAAGCACTATACACTATTGTACTTATAAAACACTACGTATTATTTTTCTTATTGTTGTAGCCAGCTTGGTTACAGCTGGGGGAGTGATGGTTTCTATCCAACTTTAGTTGAAAAGTTGCCTCTTTCCGAAGCACACACGTGCGATCAACCATCATGAGAACTTTGGCTTTTTCTTTGCCATTAAACCCTTGGGGAACAGCAAGCTTATTAGAGTTATTAGGGTTGACTAGACTGTTCTCTGTTAATAGTCCTCTAGCGAGAGACACTGGTCTTCTCCCTGTTTAAAGTCCCCCAGTCAGACTTGTATGTATGTTAGTCAAGTGGTTTACGCGCTAGTCTGGTAATCCAGGTAGCGTAGGGATCCGATTTTTCGAATCCCACGCAGTGCATGAAATTTTTTTTTTGTCTGGCTTGGGGCATATTCAATATTATACACTATTGCACTTCTAAAACATTTGACTTACCTGTCTCAAGTGAGAACTATCACGCTGGTGCTTCATAGAGAGAATCACCAGGATATGAGTGATCAGCTCTATCACCTGACAGCTCTGACTCCTCAATGACGTGATGAGCATGAGGATAAAGCCGCGTTCACACATGTCCCGGCTGCCGAGCGTGCTGTCACTGTCGCTAGTGAGCAGCTCCTTGAGGCAGGTCCGCAAGAACGTGACCCACTCTTCGTTTTCGTCCGAGTCGGATTCTACGATGGTCGTGATTGATTTTCGCGATCTGTAATAATTAAGAAAACACTTTTAAAATGATTGTAAATCTTGTCTCTTTTTCTCTCCCTCTCTCTCTCTTTCTTTCTTTCTTTCTTTCTTTCTCTCTTTCTTTCTTTCTTTCTCTCTCTCTCTCGTTCTCTCTCTTCACAGTTGTTGTTTCACAGTCTGACCTTTATCCCTCCTACTCTCTCTCTCTTTCTCCCTCTCTCTCTCTCCCTATCTCTCTCTTTCTGTCTCTCTCTCTCCCTATCTCTCTCCTTCTGTCTCTCTCTCTCCCTATCTATCTCCCTATCTCTCTCTCTTTCTCTTTCTCTCTCTTTCTTTCTCCCTCGCTCTCTCTCTCTCGCGACGTGTGAAGTGACGTTCTTAATTTCTAGCCGATATTTAAGCTTTATATAAGTAAATACCTAGTTATTTTCGATGCAGTGCTAATTTTTATGTAAATTAAGACCCCCTTTTTAAGTGAAAGTTGTGAATCTAATTAAAATAAAGCATTTAAACTGTGAAAAATCGAATCAACTCACCGAGTTTATAGGAAGGTGTTGATTCCTTTGTTCTGCCGGAACAACTTTTTCGATTGAACTTTTTAGAATAAATACACTAATATAAGTGAAAGTGTACACTTTATTATAACTTTTTGTGTCTAAAGAACAATATTTGTGGATTTAATAACTTCAAAGGACCTTCATTCTCTAAATTGATTATTGAATTATTTCTTTTAATATTATTTCAAAATCCGCCATTTATATTCAAAAAAATATTACGAATTATTCTATAAAGAAACTGATGATTGCCAAATTAATAACAAAATAAAATAAACAAACAAAATCTCAATCACAAACAAAAACATTTAAAATTTATGTATAAATAGAAACTTTAAAAAAGTTCACGAAAGTTCTAAAAATACGTCAAACAAAAAGAATTGGTTATCTATTCATCTTATCAGAAATCTACCGATTAACCGACTGACCTCCAATCGAACGTCACCCAAATTATAAAACTATATCACAACAGTTACCTACATATTCTTATCAGTGCAGTGTCCCAAACCAATATACAGGATGGCTTGTGCTGTGTGCAACTTGGAATTACCATCTGATGGTGATTTTGCTAAATGCTCCAAGTGTAGCAGGGAATACCATTTCGATTGCACAACGGTATCGGGCAGCTCCTGGAGATCTATGGGAAAAAACAGACAGGCGCTGTGGAGATGTTCAACATGCTACAAGAGCAACGCTATTAGCAAAAACCAGGAGCCCGTGGCTGTAGCCTTCTCCCAAGATATAGTGAAGCAGCTGATTCAGGTGTTCGACAGGAAATTTGATGCAATGGAGAACGGCATGAGGAAACTGCTTGCCGAGTTCGATCTCAAGGCGGACAAGAAGTTCGAGGATTTTGAGGCAACATTGAACTTCTACGGCGACAAAGTGGAGGATGCCACAACTGCAGTCAAGGCGATGGAGCAGAAGCTGGTGCTGATGGAGAGGAGATTGGATAAGAGTGAGGCGGAAAACAAGGAGCTCAAGACCAGGCTACGCAATGTGGAGATCCAGATGAATGAGTTGGCGCAGAAGGAGTTTAACACTCAATTAGAGATCTCAGGTGTTAAGGATAAAGATATGAATGCGGAAATAGCTGTTCAGAAGATTCTAGAGTTGGCTGGATTCACTCCTGGTAGTATACAAAATAGGGTGCAGAAAGTAACTAAATTTGGCAACAACGAATTTGTAAAAACTTCGATTTTTGTGGCTTTCAGATCACAGGAGGACAGAAATAAAGTTCTGAAAACTTTTAAAAAAGAGAAAATTTATAGTAAGCTAGGAAACATAGTAAACAAGGATGGATCCCCTATTTCTATAAATGAAGCGCTTTGCTCTTATTACAAAAATTTGTTCTTTGAGGCTAACAAAATAAAAAAGGATAAAGGATACGCCTACCTTTGGACCAGAGACGGAAAAATACTGTTGAAAAAAACTGAGGAAGCCAACACTATGAAAATTCTATGCAAGGATGATTTGAGCAAAATATAATGTAATGATCCACCCTATATACAATAAGAGTATCTTATCACAAAGTAAAGCTCACTAAATAATAGTATTTCTTTGTTGAGAAATCTGTATAACAAAAATAAATTCTATATGTTGTAGATGCTACTGTGCTATGTTGCTGTTGTTGTAGTGAGTGGTGAGGGAATAGCCAAACTGAAAAAACTGTTTTCTAATTAAGAAATTTGGTAATCTCTTGTGACATTGAATATAGAGCTCCAGCATGTTAAATTGAATATATTAGCAACCTAATATCAATAACTATTTTTTAATATTTTCAAATTATAAGCAATTATGTAAAATTTAATTAAATAGCCAAATATTGCCGAGAGACAACATCTCCCAATAAGTTAGAATTAGCTTAGGAGATTATTATTATGTACCCTTAAAATTGTAAAAATAAATGAAAATTATTCAATTCAATTCAATTCAATTCTCTCTCTCGTTCTCTCTCTCTCTCTCTCGTTCTCTCTCTCTCTCTCTCTCTCGTTCTCTCTCTCTCTCTCTCGTTCTCTCTCTCTCTCTCTCTCTCTCTCGTTCTCTCTCGTTCTTTCTCTCTCTCTCTCTCTCGTTCTCTCTCTTCTTCGTTCTCTCTCTCTCTCTCTCTCTCTTCTCTCTCTCTCTCGTTCTCTCGTTCTCTCTCTCTCTCGTTCTCTCTCTCTCTCTCGTTCTCTCTCTCTCTCTCTCTCTCGTCTCTCTCTCGTTCTCTCTCGTTCTCTCTCGTTCTCTCTCGTTCTCTCTCGTTCTCTTCTCTCTCGTTCTCTCTCGTTCTCTCGTCTCTCTCTCTCTCTCTCGTTCTCTCTCTCTCGTTCTCTCTCTCTCGTTCTTCTCTCTCTTCTCTCTCTCTCTCTTCTTCTCTCTCGTTCTCTCTCTCTCGTTCTCTCTCTCGTTCTCTCTCTCTCTCTCTCTCTCTCTCTCTCGTTCTCTCTCGTTCTCTCTCTCTCTCTCTCTCGTTCTCTCTCTCTCTCTCTCTCGTTCTCTCTCTCTCTCTCTCGTTCTCTCTCTCTCTCTCTCTCGTTCTCTCTCTCTCTCTCGTTCTCTCTCTCTCTCTCTCTCGTTCTCTCTCGTTCTCTCTCTCTCTCTCTCTCTCTCTCTCGTTCTCTCTCTCTCTCTCTCGTTCTCTCTCGTTCTCTCTCTCTCTCTCTCTCTCTCTCTCTCTCTCTCTCTGTCTCTCTCTCTCTCTCTCTCTTCTCGTTCTCTCTCTCTCTCTCTCTCTCTCTCTCTCTCTCTCTTCTCTCTCTCTCTCTCTCTCTCTCTCTCTCTCTCTCGTTCTCTCTCTCTCTCTCTCTCTCTCTCTCTCTCTCTCTCTCTCTCGTTCTCTCGTTCTCTCTCTCTCTCGTTCTCTCTCTCTCTCTCGTTCTCTCTCTCTCTCTCTCGTTCTCTCTCGTTCTCTCTCGTTCTCTCTCGTTCTCTCTCTCTCTCTCTCTCTCGTTCTCTCTCTCTCTCTCTCTCTCTCTTTCTCTCTTCTCGTTCTCTCTCTCTCGTTCTCTCTCTCTCTCTGTAAATAAAGTGGTAAAATCGACGATATGGCTGCTACTATTAAAAACATAGAAACTAAGAACGTTCTGTTGGAAAAGAGACTGATTGCTCAAGAGGCAGAAAACAAAGAGTTAAAAAGTAGGTTAAAACAAGTCGAGGGAATGTGTCACCAGAGGGAACAAAAGGATCAGGCAGCTAAACTAGAAATATCCGGAATCAAAACGTCTACTCTTAACGAAACACAGCTGGTGAAGAAAATAATTGAACTCACCGGAATCGATCAAGCTGACCCTGTCCAATTTAGGGTAGAAAAAATTGAAAAAAAGCCTAAGGAAAATGAGACTCAGAAATCTCCGATACTGATTGTTGAGTTCAAATCCGAAAATATGAGAAACAATGTGCTGACTAAGATTAAGGAGAACAGAATTTATAGTAAATTGGGTAATATCGTTGAGTCCACCAACAGTAATGGGTCATTCTATTGTAATGAATACTTGACACCGTACTATAAAAATTTGCTATATAATGCTAAAAAAATACAAAAGGATAAACAATACTCTTATCTATGGGTCAAATCGGGAAAAATACTCCTTAAGAAAAAAGATGACTCTAAAATTGAGACCCTCCTGTGCAATGATGATTTAGCCAAAATGTAAATTAAATACCTCATTGTTTAGCCTACTTAGTTCCCTGATGACCCATCAATGAATAATACGAATATCTCATTTAATCATATTACTAATGTTATTAATAAATGTGAAACTTGTTACGATATCACCTCATGGAAAAATAATTTAAATAATGAATTACTTACAGTTATTCATATCAACCTTCATTCAATCCGAGCCAAATGGAACTTATTATGTATTATGATAGAGCCGATAATGAAACAACTAGATGTGCTGGTTTTAACTGAAATAAATGTAAAAGAAGAAGAAGCTCTCTCATTTCAACTAAGAGGATTCCAACAGATGAGTAAGTGTAGGGCTAGTAGACACGGGGGTGGAATCATGATATTTATTAGAGAAGGTATTCATGTTGAAAATCTGCTATACAATTTTGATGACGCAGAGAATATAATAATTAAATTATCAGATCATGAACGCAAAGTGTATTGTACCCTTATTTCAATCTATCGACCACCAGGACTAAACCTAAATACCTTCCTATCTGACCTAGATTTCTGGTTACAAAATGGATCAAGGCGAGATGATAATATAATTATGATTGGTGACATCAATGTATGTATACTAAAAAAATCAAATCTCAATCATAATTATTTTAACATTCTTTACCAGAACACCCTTGTACCCCTGATTCGAGAACCAACGAGAGAAGAAGTGCTCAATGGTAGACCAACCAGCTCCTGTCTGGACCATATTAACGTGAGGTTAAAACGACAAATGTCCTGCACCGCCACAGTAATAAAAGATAAATTGGCGGACCACTATTTCGTGGCGCTTAGAATATCTAACCCTAGGCACAACAATCCTCTTAAAAAAACGCAGATATTCAAAACAATATTTGTTGACTCAAGAATACAACAAGAAATAGAAAATATAAATTGGGAAATTTTTCTTGGCTACGAGGACCACGAAAAACTTTATTCAGATCTTGTAAATAAATTTGATAAAATATATGAAAGTTGCACTAGGGTAATAACAGTAACAGAAAAGGACTCCCACACCCCATGGGTTAATAATAGAATAAGGAGAGAAATTCAAATCAAACAAAACCTACTTCGAGCCTGGCAAAATAACAAAAACAATTTATTTAATTATGAAAAGTATAAAAAGCAACGTAATATTGTTACTAACCTAATTAAAAAAGAGAAAAGGATATTTATGTACAAGAAGTTCGAAGAAGCCAAAGGTGATATGCGTAAAACATGGTCGCTAATAAATGAACTTTTCGATAGAAAGAAAAAAGAATCTTCAGTTGAAAAACTGTTGAGAAATTTCCAAACAAAAAATCCTGAGTCACTGGCAAATAATTTTAATAAAAACTTTGTACAACAAATTAAAAATATTGAATCAAAAAATCAAGGTCCAGATTTCCATGTAAATATGTCCCCCTACTCACCGCACTGTAATACCTCCTCCTTATACTTAAGAAAAGCTCATATTACAGACATTGAGAAAATTTTGAAAACTATGAAGAAGACCGGAAGAGGTATCGATGGTGTGAGAAGCTGCGATATAATAAAAAATATATCTCTGTTTGCTCCGGTGATCACACACCTTGTAAATTTATTTATCGAGAAAGCCTCACTCCCTGACGCACTGAAGATCTCGTGCATTACACCAATATACAAAAAAGACAAGGTTAACAACGTCTCAAATTACAGGCCAGTAGGTTCCATGCCCTTAATAGAAAAAGTTCTTGAAAAACATATAAATAATCAGACTAAAAAATATCTGGTAGAGAACCGTATATTGCCTTGTTTTCAGCACGGGTTTCAGGCTGGTAAGAGCACTATGACCTTGCTCTTGGAATTTTCAAACCTTATTAATACGGCCCTGGACCAAAGAAAATGTGTTGTGGTCATATATTGCGACTTGAGCCTTGCTTTCGACACTATAGATCATACCATGCTGTTAAATAAGTTCCAGGAGGTAGGAATGACCCACCCTCTACTGTACAACTTCTTCCTCAATCGGAAACAAACAACACGCATTGGAGACAAAAAAAGTGAGAGTGAAAATATTCACCAGGGCCTGGTGCAAGGTGGAATTAATTCCCCGACCTGGTTTAACATATACACCTACGATATACAATATGTGAAAATAAAAACCGTCTTGAAAATGTTTGCCGATGACTCGTGCATCATCTCAATTCACAAAGATGTTTCGACAGCAGTAAAAAATGCGCAGACCGACTTCATCGAACTTCAAAAATATTTTTATCACAACCACATATACCTTAATGAAAAGAAGACAGAAGCGATGATTTTTGGTTTTGCCAGTAAACAGATCAATCTTACACCTCATCGTATCTACTGCCATAATCGGGACTGCTTAGTAAGAGGAACATATGAACAGGGGTGCACGTGTCATCAGGCGGAATATAAAGAAAAAGTCAAATATCTCGGCATGCAAATCGACAGCGATTTTAAAATGAAAGATCATGTACATACCTTGAGCAAAAAACTAAGAATAGTTGATTATAAATTGAGAAAAACAAACTCAGATGGCCTTCCACTCAATACGAAAAAAACCATCTACTTCTCACTCATCGATTCACTGCTTAGATATGGATCTCCCTTGTACACATTCTCTCCACAATATGTTCAAACACCACTGAATAGAGCTCAAAGCAGAATTCAGAAGTTCCTGTTTCATAATAATAAAAAGATATCTATAATGACTCCACATCAGCTTTCCAACCAAATACTACTATGTTTAACTTTTCATAAGGAAGAATATAGACAGAGGACCGACCAACCTTATTCACTTCGCCAGCAGAGATTTAGACGGCCTCACGTTTATACTAAGCTCTATGGAGATCGCAGACTTGAGTATGTTATACCCAGTTTACTCAATCATTACTGCCAGGACTTCCTAGATGAGAAAGATAAAATTATAGTGAAACAAAAGGTGAAGGAGAGTATACTGAAGGATGGAAAATAATCTATGATCTAGTTAATGTAAATATAATATAGAAAATAATGGTTCAATCGCACACAGATAAAAAAACCCTGCGTAACCGGGATTCGAACCCGAATATTTCCATTGTGCTCATAGGGGTAGAAACACTGGGTCTCGACTCCTTATCTCTTAAGATTCTGCTCTAATTGCTGTATATAAATCTAGTTGAATATTTATTTATTTATTATCATTATTAGTGGGGCCTTGTGAACGCCTATCCTATGTACCTATACCTTGCTTAGAAAAAATTTGCACAATTGTAAAATTATTATATTATTCTTTTAAATTTAGAGGAGAGCCCACCTCCAAATAAGGTAGACTTATCTTAGGAGGTGATTATAATAATGTATAAAATATGATTCATGCAAATAAAGAAAATATTCAAATTCAAATTCAAAATTCTCTCGTTCTCTCTCGTTCTCTCTCGTTCTCTCTCTCTCTCTCTCTCTCTCTCTCTCTCTCCTCGTTCTCTCTCTCGTTCTCTCTCTCTCTCTCTCTCGTTCTCTCTCGTTCTCTCTCTCTCTCTCTCTCTCTCTCTCTCGTTCTCTCTCTCTCGTTCTCTCTCTCTCGTTCTCTCTCTCTCGTTCTCTCTCTCTCTCTCTCTCTCTCGTTCTCTCGTTCTCCTCTGTTCTCTCTCTCTCTCTCTCTCTCTCTCTCTCTCTCTTCTTCTCTCTCTCTCTCTCTCTCTCTCTCTCTCGTTCTCTCTCTCTCTCTCTCTCTCTCGTTCTCTCTCTCTCTCGTTCTCTCTCTCTCTCTCTCTCTCTCTCTCTCGTTCTCTCTCTTCTCTCTCTCTCTCTCTCTCTCTCTCTCTCTCTCTCGTTCTCTCTCTCTCTCTCTCTCTCTCGTCTCTCTCTCTCTTCGTTCTCTCTCCTCTCTCTCTCTCTTCTCTCTCTTCGTTCTCTCTCGTTCTCTCTCGTTCTCTCTCTCTCTCTCTCTCTCTCTCTCTCTCTCTCTTGCGACGTGTGAAGTGACGCTCTTATTTTCTAGCCGATATTTAAGCTTTATTTAAGTAAATACCAGGTTATTTTCGATGAAATGCTGATTTTTATGTAAAATAAGACCCTCTTTTTAAGTGAAAGTTCTGAATCTATTTAAAATAAAGCATTTAAACGGTGAAAAATCGTATCAACTCACCGAGTTTATAGGAAGGTGCTGATTCCTTTGTTCTGCTGGAACGACTTTTTCGATTGAACTTTTCAAAATAAATACACTAAATTAAGTGAAAGTGTACACTTTAACATAACTTTTTGTGGCTAATGAACATTATTTGTGGGTTCAATAACTTCAAAGGACCTTCTTTTGCTAAATTGATTATTGAATTAATTGTATTAAAATTATTCTAAAATCCGCCATTTATATTCCAACATTACGAATTATCCTATAAAGAAACTGATGATTGTCAAAATAATAACAAAATATAATAAACAAACAAAATCTTAATCACAAACAAAAACATTTAAAAATTTATCAATAAATAGAAACTTTGAAAAAGTTCACGAAAGTTCTAAAAATAAGTCAAACAAAAAGGTGTACCTACTAATTATAATTGGTTATCTATCCATCTTATCATAAATCTACTGATCAACCGACTGACCTCCAATCGAACATCACCCAAATTATATCATAACAGTTACCGTCGTATTCTCATCAGTGCAGTGTTCCAAACCACTATACAGGATGGCTTGTGCTGTGTGCAACTTGGTATTACCATCTGATGGTGATTTTGCTAAATGCTCCAAGTGTAGCAGGGAATACCATTTCGATTGCACAACGGTATCGGGCAGCTCCTGGAGATCTATGGGACAAAACAGACAGGCGCTGTGGAGATGTTCAACATGCTACAAGAGTAACGTTATTAACAAAAGCCAGGAGCCCGTGGCTGCAGCCTCCTCCCAAGACATAGTGAAGCAGCTGACTCAGTTGTTCGACAGGAAATTTGAAGCAATGGAGAACGGCATGAGGAAACTACTTGCCGAGTTCGATCTCAAGGCGGACAAGAAGTTCGAGGATTTTGAGGCAACATTGAACTTCTACGGCGACAAAGTGGAGGATGCCACAACTGCAGTCAAGGCGATGGAGCAGAAGCTGGTGCTGATGGAGAGGAGATTGGATAAGAGTGAGGCGGAAAACAAGGAGCTCAAGACCAGGCTACGCAATGTGGAGATCCAGATGAATGAGTTGGCGCAGAAGGAGTTTAACACTCAATTAGAGATCTCAGGTGTTAAGGATAAAGATATGAATGCGGAAATAGCTGTTCAGAAGATTCTAGAGTTGGCTGGATTCACTCCTGGTAGTATACAAAATAGGGTGCAGAAAGTAACAAAATTTGGCAACAACGAATCTGTAAAAACTTCGATCTTTGTTGCTTTCAGATCGCAGGAGGACAGAAATAAAGTTCTGAAAACTTTTAAAAAAGAGAAAATTTATAGTAAGCTAGGAAACATAGTAAACAAGGATGGATCCCCTATTTCTATAAATGAAGCGCTTTGCTCTTATTACAAAAATTTGTTCTTTGAGGCTAACAAAATAAAAAAGGATAAAGGATACGCCTACCTTTGGACCAGAGACGGAAAAATACTGTTGAAAAAAACTGAGGAAGCCAACAATATGAAAATTCTATGCAAGGATGATT
>JAMCCL010000081.1:0-98874 GCA_024516035.1 Bactericera cockerelli
CCCGGATTTTTGCATATTGCATATTTGCATATGCAATTGCATATTTTGGCGGTTTTTTCGGAGTTTGCATATTTGAGCAAAATCCTGCATATTTCAACAATATTGGACAAAATTTGCATATTTCGGGTTTATTAGGGGGAAAAATTATGTAAGTAGGTATCTATCTACCTACTCAGAGCTACCAGTCCATTAAAATCTTAAGACGTAAATCGTAAAATCACATTTTGTGAGTGTACCTACCTACTGAGTACTGACAAGCAGCTAGCCTACTGAAACATGATCAAACGTGTCGTAACGCGTTTGCAATACTCTCATCTGCACTTCACGTATCAGCAGGGTAGGATAGGCAGGGGAGGGGTAAGTACCTATTTTTTTTCTTTTTTTTCTTGGCATTGGTTGTCAAGGCCATTCCATACAGCCATGGGTAGGTACCTACATGTATTGTATTTCTTTCTCTGTTCTCTTTCTTCTCTATTAGTTTTCAGCTGTTTTCTACTTGCAGTGAATTTATTGTGTTTGTAAACGATTAACTTTTCTACAGATTTTTACTCGAGAAAGGTGTATGCATAACGGAAACTCTAGTTAAAGGAATAGATTATTTTGAGTTTAAAATATAATTTGCATTTTTGACTTAGGTAGATACTAACTTTACAATGCCAGTTGACAAAAGTAAAATTAAGTCCTGGCTGAGTGAGTTTACGAGTAGACATTTTTGTGTTGCATATATTGGGCTTTTTGTTTACATTTTTGCATATATTGGGCTTTTCGCTTGCATATTTTAGCCTTTTTTGCTGCATAAAATCCGGGCTCTAGTTATAAACATATTTCATGGTGTGTTGAAACATGACCCTTGACTTATCTCATACAAATGATTCAGTCATAATTTTCGGGAGTAACACATTTCAGTTTGTGTAAAACTCGTGGGCAAGGAAGGAGAGAAAATCATCTGTTATTTAAAATTAAATTTAATAATACATAATGTTGTTAATATTCCTTCAATATTATTATTTATGTTGACTTACTTGCTTCTACCTCGAAAATTGTTGACTCAGGTTTCTCAGGAGAGTATAATTCATAGTCCAGAAAGTAATGATCATAATGAGAGCCAAGCAGTGAGTTGTAGCCTTTCATTTCATACCTCACAGGAATAGCATACTCACTGGATAGACCAGATGAACCCTGTGATATCAGAAAAACAGATGATAGGTAAGAACACATTTTAATATCTCAACAAATCTTTAACATCATATTTAAATCAAGAAGAGGTTTCGAATTTCTATTTGGTTGAAGATAAAAAAATCAGCTAACCGGATTAACCTCACCTCTGTAGTTACAGATACCTACCACGGTCTGTTTAACCATACTTAGTCACAGGAATATATTTTTTTTTTTTTTTTTTTTAATCAAGGTATGGCAAAATAGTACCACTTATTGCATCCAACTTCATGTTCCTTATTCAATTTCATTTATATTCTAAAACATCTTGGTATACAACTATAACACACAACATTACAACTCAATAGTATAGCTATTCAGGAGAGTTCGAAAAAATTAAACGAACTTTCTGACTTTCAATTTCTGACTTTTGAACCATCCTGTATTTAAAAAAAATTCATGACTGAGACCGCATAACTAGGACATGTATTCTAAGATTTTTTATTTTTTCAAAATCTCTTTCAGGTGCCGAGTAATTTAAGGTGTTGAACTTTGGTGGGACACCCTGTATACAAGCATTATAAAAAAACCTATAAAAATATTCTGATCAAAGGATAAGCTATGTGACCACAGATAATCTAACTGCAGGACAGTCTAGTTTTATGACGGGCAAATCATAATAGACATTGAACGTTTTAATGATCTACTCAATATCTCTTTTTTCTATAGGGCGTTCTTCACACCTCAGCCGTGGTGTGATATTTATGAGAAAATATTGCTTATCTCTATTCTCACCTTGTTGTATCTCACCCACAAGGAGTACTTGCTCACTTTTTCTCCTTCAGCTGTGACAAGTCTCCATTTTTCAAGAATGATTCCATTGACTAGATCCTTACCTACATACTGTAAAGAAAATAATTATAAAGTTGAAATAATAATGAAGTTAACAGGAGCTCGTTGTACTATATTAATTTACGGATTTTATACTTTTGTCAGGGATTTCTTGAAATTTCGGGAGCATTTTTTCCCCCGAAATTTCGCCCGAGATTTAACGGCTTTCAAGTGGCAGCTTGTGGATGAAAGTAATGTTAAAATGAATTGATTCAAATTGGATGGTTGGAGAAAAAAAATCAACTAAAAATGAACTAAGTACTTATATACTATTGTCATACCACATCATTTTTTTTTTTTTTTTTTTTTTTTTTTTTTAAAGACGAGTGTTTCACAGCCTTTTTTGTTTCGTAGCCATGAAACAGGAGCTACCCCAGACAGCACAGTCAACTGGATGTATACCATACTGTTAGGTGGAAAAAGTCTACTTGCCCACCTGGAAATCAGCTGGAGATTTCCACCTTCCACCTGACCTCCACCTGGAAATCAACTGGAAATGAACTGGAAAGTAACCCAACTTTTAACTGGAAGTCAGTTGCCCAAAGTCAACTGGATTTGTTCCACTTATTTCCAGCTACTTGTAGCGCTCTCTAGTGGATGGGTAGTAACTCACTACCACAATGTTGACATACCTATTTACCTATACTGTACATTATACTACATAATAATCAAATGCTACGCTCTTGGTTTTGAGGTTGTGGGTTCGAATCCCATTATATGCCTTTTTTTTCAAATAATAATAGTAATAAAAATACTAGAAACAAATGTATATTAGGCATAAATTCAATTTCAGTTATTTAATTTAGAGGCCATGCATTCAAATCTCATGAAGAATATTTTTTTTTTTGTATAAAAATAAAGTAATAAATTTTAAATAGGTTTTTTTAACACGTACACACACACAATTTTGAGTATAATTTTTTTTATATAGAAATTTGGAAAGAAAAAGAAAATAACTAATCTGTTTTAAACAACACAATTCAAATAAGACTCTTTAACATTATTATATTTTTACAATAAGAGTGTTTATTATTAAAAAAAATTGTCCCAAAAGTGTAAAATGCACTATCAAATTTCCATCATGTCACAAGACCTTGTACCAATGTAAAGTATTTCCTAAGTAGGTATAATCTCTATATATAAAACTCAAGTTATGCATGTCTGGCTGACTATGTCCTCTTGGGGTTACAATACCAAACGGTACTCTCACTGAGAGTTCACCCCCCCTAAGCCACCTTCAACATACCTAGAAAATTATCAAAATTAAAATATCTAATACAATTTTCAAGTGCACTGGTAATCAAGTGGTTAATGCGCTAGTCAGATAATCAACCTAGCGTAGGGTTCCGTTGTTTCAATTTTTTCCTCATTATGGTTGTGACCACATAATAATAAGACTCTGAGGGTTAGGTGGTAGAAAATGCTTTGAGCATAACCTTTAACCTTACCTGGTGGTTACCTTCCAGTTAAAAGTGTTATTATTATTTTTATTGGGACACCGGCCATGAGAAAAAACCTTAATGGTGACAAAATGCCAGGTTTTAGCTAGTATAGAAATAAAATAATGATATCCAATTATAAAATATGCTCATAACATGTACATAATCACAATAAAATAATAATACTATGTAAATTAAAATATATTTCTTTTGAGAAACCAAAAATAACAAAGAAATAAACTAATAGCCAGCAGAAAATGAAGATGGGGCATGGAATACACCAGTTTTCATGAAATTGCAAAAGTTAAGCAATGTCTAACGGGGTTGAACATGGATTAGTGAATGTTATTATAAAATTGCATAGATCCGTCAAAGCAGATAGCACTTTCTTGCCATTTTCTCCACATGAAAACGAAGTAATATCTTTCAAGAACTGGGGTCGAAAACCGTCCATGCCACCAGAAGAACCATTTGGAAAAGATGAAATTCCGGATTGCACAAGCTTTTCTGAGACAACCAATGAAACATCATTTTCATTAGGGGGATCTGGATATTTCAATTCAGTTTGAGGAACGGGGTGTTTGCTTTGCAATAATTGTAGGTTTGTGTCGTTGTACGGGGCAAGAGAATCATCCGAACTAAGAACGCGAACAGCTCCTTTTATATCAAAATCTTCAACTTTGGCTTCAATCCTTTTTGATAAAGATAAAGGTGTGGACTTCTTCGATTTTGATTTTGTCGGAGGGTTAAATGTAAAACTTGCAATATTTTCTTTAATTTTATTTGTTAAAGATTTTTTTTTGTCTCCGTCAGTGTGGAAAACGATGTATGAAAACAACAAGAGTTGTGACCAATCTTGTATAGTATTTGTTTGAACACATTTTTTAATAACATTGGAAAATTTGTCTGCTACTATATGACGTGCTCCTTTAGGAACTCTTCTTAAGACTTGTATTCGGGACTTAGCTCTCTGTGATTAAATTTTGTTTGAGCTCTTCGATTTCGTCAATTTCAGCAACATCTGCAACCAAGTGCTTTTTTCTCAAATGAACTTGCAATGTTCTCTCGCTTACAAAAGTGCGATTTGGAGAATGAGGACATGGGATACGGCTTAAAACATCTTCTGAAGAAAAGGTGGAAGAAGTATTATCATTCATCACTCTGTGCTTTGAATAAGAAGGATGGTGGTTTGCGACCAATAGCAGTGGGAAGCGTTTTTAGAAGACTTGCTGCTAAAGTTGCCGCGCGGTGCGTACAGAATGATTTAATTAATTATCTTTCACCTTCTCAGTTGGGTGTGGCCGTGAAGAAAGGATGTGAAGTTGCTGTACATGCTATAAGGACATATGTGACTCAATTGGAGAACAGAAACAAACTGTTGTTGAAAATTGACTTTTCCAATGCATTTAACAGTATATCTCGTGATGTCATGCTTCAAGAAGTGAAAAAGAAAGTGCCGCCTCTTTATCCATTCCTAGATCAATGCTACCGAAATCCATCTTTTTTATTTTTCGGTAAAGATATTGTTTTATCTCAAACAGGTTGCCATCAAGGTGATCCCTGTGGCCCTCTTCTGTTCAGCCTCACAGTTCATCCAATTGTTACATCCATCACATCAGAGCTGAACAGTTGGTATCTTGATGATGCGGTCATTGCTGACACTCCTGATAAAGTTTTGGAAAACTTCACAAAAATCGTTGAAATGGCAAGAAAAATAGGACTCGAAATAAATCCAGACAAGTGTGAGTTGTATTCTTGTTCAAAGTCAATTGATAGTACTACAGTCCACAACTTCAATACTATTTCACCTGGTATCCGCGTCATAAATGATGCGGAACTCAGCTTGCTGGGTTCTCCGGTTCTTGATGCTGGATTTTCAAGTTTTATGACACCAAAAATTGACAAATTAAAACTTCTCATATCTCGTTTAGAAGAAATTAACGCGCATGTCAGCTATGTGCTTTTGAAGAACTGTCTACTTATTCCAAAAATGACCTATCTAATGAGAACGAGTCCTCTATGGAAATTCAAAGATATAATAGAGTCTATCGATAAACTTTTATATGACTCATTAGAATCTATTTTAAATACACGTTTAAACGAAGATCAATGGACTATGGCGACACTTCCTATAAAGAAAGGCGGAATTGGATTACGCAAGATCAGTGACCTCGCTCTTCCAGCTTTCCTCAGCTCTCTTCATGGTGTGCAGGACTTGATGTCTCAGATACTCTCTTTTATGGATAATCAAGTTCATGTTCAATCTTTGAATGAAGTTTTGGATGTCTGGAAAAGTAAATTCAGAAATCAATTGCCCAAAGACATGCAATTTCAAAAAAGTTGGGATGAAATCAGCACTAATATGATCATTGAAGAAAAGTTGAATTTTACAAGTGATTTAGAAAATGCACGTTTTTTGGCATTGAAAGCCAGTGAATCTGGTGCCTGGCTCCATGCATATCCTTCGAAAAACATTGGGACACAAATGGATAACTTGTCCTTCAGAACTTGTATTGCTCTCCGTTTGGGTTGTTCCATAATGAAGAAACATCAATGTGAATGTGGAACTACTGTTCAGGATAATGGTCATCATGGACTAAGCTGCCAAAGAGTAAAGGTCGTTTTCCTCGTCACTCAGAATTGAATGATATAATACATCGAGCTTTAACATCAATCAATATTCCCTCCACTCTTGAACCAGTTGGACTATCTCGAAGTGATGGGAAACGACCCGATGGCATGACTCTTGTGCCGTGGAACAAAGGAAAAGTTATGGTCTGGGACTGCACTTGTGTAGACACCCTGGCGGCCTCATACTTGTCGAGAACCAAAGAAACTTGTGGAGCCGCAGCAGAGGAAGCCAGTGAAAGAAAAACCAAGAAGTACCGATGCATCGTGGATCAAAACTATTTGTTCATACCCTTAGCTTTCGAAACTCTAGGACCATGGTGCATTGAGGCCAAAAAGATTGTTGAGTACATTGGTAACAAACTGACAATGATAACGGGCAGCTCCAGGGCCAAAGTGTACCTGAAGCAACGGATTTCCCTCGCTATTCAACGAGGGAATGCAACATCGATTTTGGGTACACTGCCTAGTGGGAAATCTTTGGAAGAGATATTTCAAATTGACTAGTGGTTGATTTATTTTATGAAATACAATAAAAATTTAGTATAAATATATGTTATTATGTATTTGTAATCCTTCATGACAATTTATGTACTGCTGTGGCTAATTAGAATTGCTGGGTTGTTTGCTTTGAGAATTATTACCAAAAAACATTGTTATACTTAAATTAAAACAAAATTGACTAGTTAAGACTAGTGAAATTATAAAACACAATAGTGTGGAACACTTTTTTTAAATAGATATAAAATTAACTCAAAATTTAAGGGCCTTCATAGTAATAAGGTGGTAGAGAGAGCACAATAGTTATTATTGTTATTATGAACAGTGCACAGTAAATTGGCCAATTAATTTTAAATCAGGAAGCATGTCACAAAGTACCTAAACATCATTTTTTAGTGTGGCAGAACCACCTATCAGTGAAATATTCATTTTATAATAATATGTATTGTACATCTAAATAAAATCCACAGAGTGAAAAATTTCACTATCTAGCACTATGCATTCAGCTGTTTCTTTGCTTGAACCAGAACCTTTTTTTAGCCAACCTATGGTCAAGAGATCTTGAGCATAAAAAATTCTGTTTCCCTTAACACATGAGACTAGCATTCATGGTCCTACTTTGGCTTGGCTAGGCTAGGTGAGATTAATATGGGTAGCTGGTATGATTCCAAGTGAACTGAAGGTGTTAATCCCACTGAAGGTCCAGGAACAGGAGAGTGCAGAAAGTTCGTTAGGGTCCAAGTGGATGTCTCTAGAAATGGATGGTTATTGTCAGATGAAAAAGGTGATCCAGTATTAACTGCTTCTTGTCCTCTTTCTTCTGTCACGATTTAGATAAACTAAAGAACTATTTTTTGAAACATCTCGAAAGCAAATTTGGAGTTCAGAAATGACAAAGTAAACACTATGATTGTCCTCTTTCTTCACAAAGACAAAGTAAAAAATGATATTTGTATTTAAAAATGTTCAAAACTAAATAAAATACCTAATATTTAAGAGAATTATTAATTATTTAAAACAATTCACAATTTGTCACAAAAATATCACAATTTCTGAATTTCCTTCAACAAAGGACGAGTTTTATCTACGAGTTTTATCTAAACACTTCCAGTAGTTATAAAAAAGATCAAAACTAAATAAAATGATATTTGTATTTAAAAATGTTCAAAACTAAATAAAATACCTAATATTTAAAAGAATTATTAATTATTTAAAACAATTTACAATCACCAATATCACAATTTCTGAAATTACGACAGATCAAAGATGGCGTCTTCAACAAAGGACGCGTTTTATGTAAACTGGAAAAATATGGAACATTTCCAGCTGACTGGTCAACTGACTAAATTCTACTCATGTCCTAGCTGGAGAGAGTCGTTATATTTCCAGCTGACTGCCCAGGTGACTGAGTCTAGATGGATTTTTGTTGGAAATATCCAGGTGGCTGGTCAACTGATTTAATCCATGATGGAAAAATCCAGCTGTCGGGACAGTTGGAGGTCCAGTTGACTTTATACACCTGGATATTTCCACCTTAAATCCAGACTGGAAGTCAACTGCCGTGCTGTCTGGGACTGTAGACGCTTGTGGTCTGTGTTGTAGCCAGCCCATCCCGTAGTATGCCTCCCCTCTGATGGGCGAGAAGTGACACAATACTTCCCATTTAGGTGCTGGGTCAACACGAGCGCACCGGAAGGTATCCCTTACAAACAACTGTAACCAAATTTTGAATACAAATTTTTGTCGGCGCGGGGGTTCGAACCGGGACCTTCCGCATGGCAAGCGAGTGCTTAACCACTGAGCTATTCGTGCGCTTATCTGAGCTATTCGTGCGCTTATCATTTACACTCACATTTACCCTAAATTATATCAAATCATCATAGGGTGGTGTCATCGTGAACGATGGTAGCCAGACAGTGGAGGAATGACTGAGTACTTCTACCACTGTCTTTACAAGGAGGCTAATAATTGACAAGGGCCCCCAGAACCAAGCCAATGCTGGTCTACTCCCTGTTTATAGTCCCCCAGCCAGACTTATATCAAAATCAGAATAAATTAATGATGTAGGTGTAGAGGTTTACCTTGAAATCAGAAACATCAGGAAGGACTGACTGGGCCTCAACTTTGCCTCCTGGCTCTCCGTAAGCATGGAAACAGGTAATCTTGTTCAATACGGTCTCAGTTGTCATAGGAGCAACTTTTAATGAAACACCATGAGTGCCATTCTTACTCAACTGATAAGTTTTGACCATACCTGAAACAATTACAATTTAATCATCAAAAAAGAAGTGTCTTGAAAGTTTAATCATTAAAAAAGAAGTGTCTTATTAATAGTCTTATGCACAGCTGTTGTAAGGTAGCTCATATAAGTTTCAAGAAAAGAAAAAACCCCTGAAATGGTATTATTTTTTTTAAACTTATATTCAAGCAAAAAAATCATTGAAATCATCATGAAATTAACTGAAAAATCAAGTTGAGTAATATTTTCACTCACCTCCATAGTAATCAATCCGGCTCTTGCCTTCACTGGCATCATACCATGCATAGATAGGTTCTTTGATTTCAGCAAAGGGGATGTAGAGGTTTCCCTGGACAATGTAGCTGGAACTAAATGTAGGTGGGGACTTGGAAATTGAAGAGGCACACCATGTCAGTGCTAAATAAACAACAAAACATATAGTATTAAGTAACCATTGATATTTTAATATTATTATTATACTTCAATTCAAATTCCTGTCTGAAAATTGCAATAAACCAATAAATAGTTACACTTTTTTTAAATTGAACACTAACAGCTGTTAGTATGTACAGCTTTCCTCTTAAATATGGTCCATAGAATGTGATCTTCATGTGTGATCATATTTTCCTGAGTAATTTTGTATATTAAGCTCACAAACTTGATAAGTACAGTAAAAATACCTCAGTAAATGATCAATTGAATGATATGTGTTACCCTTCACATAAAAGATACTTTCAAATCAGAAGCTTTTGAATAATAAAATAAAATGCCTGGGATAAACAACGGAAATTGAAAAATTCCTGTCATTTGTGATGAGGATGAGGGATGATGAGAAGGGGTGCCAGATCTTTTAATAAGTTAAAGATAATTATTAAAAATACTTACTGAGCAAATTGTAACAATACAAACATAGGGGGATATTAAAAATGTAACTGAAGCTATTATGTTAACTAATAATTATTTTAGCACCCTATACAATATTGTTATCACTTTTCCTTTCATTTTTGGAATTGATAAGCTTTGGGGGGGAAAAAACTTGAAAATGATAAGCATAAATGTGATAAAATGTGCAAGCTACATATTATACAGGTTATGATAGATACAGAATAGAGATTAACCTAGATTCTAGAACATACTTCCCAACAGCAAATTTATTATATTTTACTATGATTCAACTTGCACTGTAATTCACTTTACAGTACATACCTACTTGTTTCCATTTTCTTGGGCTCAAAACTGAGACCTTGCCAAGTGATCTTAGATATGGGATCAAAAATATCTGGCTTCTGCTGAACTGAGCATGTATGGAAATTAATCTTCCAGATTCTGTCAGAGTGTAGGTTTTAGATAATGTCAACTTCACAGCCTACAGCTTGTCTGTTCTGGTAGCTCAGTGGTCAAGACGTTGGTCTCATAAACCAGACATGGGTTTTGAAACCAAACCAGGACATGAAAAGTTATCATCCCATTTGGGATTTTGACCTCATAATATTACATTATGGGTTTACTGCTGGAGTAATAGGACTCATTATTTCTTTCAATGGAATTTTAATTAGTTTTAATTTAAAAAAAAATGTGTTTGACAAACTTTGTTCTACTTCTAAATCTATACTTATAAAAGAGTAATGCATAAAAAGAGTATTATTCAAACAGAATTTGATAGTTGAAGAGCAGGTTTGAGAATATTCAGAGTAAGTGCTTTATGGAATGAGGCTCAGGTGTACAGGCCATACTACTTCTGGCTCAGGTGGGTGTCACACATGGCTTCTAGAGTAGCAGTTGCCAATATTTTGATACTAAACTGTCTTAGAGACTGACCACAGCTGATATTGTGTTTAAAAAAAACTGGGGCATGTTATTACCTTAGCTAGGTCACATTTTGAATTTTTTTGTTGGATTACAAAAATTGTCTTTTGGAACATTCGCATACTACAGGTTAGCAACTAGTGCTCTAGAATAGAAGATACCAAAAATAATGGGGTTTTTTTTTTATCACATAACACAAGGATATTGTAATGGAGCTGCAGGAACAAAACCAAAGACTCTCATGGTAGACCATTACTATTGCTATACTGCCACTTATCATTCCAAAAATCAACCCACTGATACAGGGTTTACTCTGCCAATTAGAGAAGAAAAACATGTTAGAAGAAAACAAGGAATTAAAATTAGATATCTTTATTGAATACAATATTGCAATAGAAAAATTACTCCTAAACTAATTCTACATCAGGGTTCTACTCTAAAGGAAACAAACCAAGTCAAAATGATGCATTAGCCAAAACGGAACACAAAAAATTGACCCCGCAATCTAGGGCTGCTTTTTAAAAAAGGTTGGATAGAGGGGCTGTTGAAAGCTCAAATAAAGCACTTGCACTCACCTATATTCAGGCAGATAATGAAACTTTTCAAAATCATGTTCTCTCCAACTTTTTCTCTAGGTTGTTAACTCGTCAGTTTTCTTAACTACTAACCAAGTAGTTAGTAGGTAGTTACTGAGTTTTGAGACAGAACATTATCAAGTTTAGGATTGTTCAGTAAATTTATGTGGAGTGGGGCCTGTCTATAAATCATACAGGTTTAGTGAATGACTGTGCAATGTATTTTATGGTAGCCAGGGTTCTACTGATAACTGATAACACTGATAAAAATGATTGGCCAAAAGTAGGCAATACAAGTTCGAAGTTCAAAAAGCTGATTCAAGAAACAGTACCTAACAAAAGACTAGTTTATAAAGCAGCGGTTCCGAAGTATAAGTGATAGTGGTGAATGGCGAGACCACTGGAAATATGGAAAACTTTTTTCAATGAGTAGATTGTAGGTATCCAAAAGTATGAAAACATCTTTCACTAGGAGTGTTGTTCCTATTTTCAATCACCATTAATTTATGTCCAAGCGTAATGCAAAGCCTCAAATAATAATAAAAAAAAAGAAAAGAAAATTGAAACTGCAACCCACTAATGGGTCGCAGATTTAGGAAACACTGTCATGTATTTTTTTGAATTTGAAATGATCACAGTTCAAGTTTTGTCCACCAGAGTGCCTGCAAGAGTTTAACCATAGATTTAGAAAATAGATAAACAACTGTGTAAACACAACTGAAGCAGGGCTCACAGCGTTGCCGTGAACCTGTAAGGTTAAAAAAAAACACAATTCCCTATGCTTGCAATGTAATTTTAGCGATTTTTTCTTCTTTGGTGACTTTCTATTACAATTATTGAAGGAATTTATTTTTTTGATAATATAGAAGAATCCCGCTAAACATGAAATTCAAGGGATAGAAGAGCGATTTCGAATCAATGAGAGAGTTTCGAGTTATTGAAAGGGATTAATTTAGAGGGATTATTTTTTTTTCATGATCTTAGTATTTGTAGTCCATTATACGACTAAAAAGGGTAAATATAAGAAGGACTCCATAAACTCGTTATGCCAACACAATGGATATAATAATAAATTAACTTGATTGAAAATTAACATCTCAATCGGAAATTGGAGAAACTTGTGCTCTTGAAACCACTCTATACTTTTTTCTGTGTAAAAATGGCAAACAGTGATTTTATATGGCAACACTGTACGTAAAATCAGCTGTGTTTTGAAGTGAGAAATAAAATGTTGTCGTCTTTACTAACTGGGAAACTGGAAAAGCAGTAATTTTTAAATTTAATTTATAAATTTATAATCTATTTTACTACCCAATTTACTTCATATTTTTATTTACCACATCTATAAATAAATTTATTTATCTTTTATTATTAACAATTTTACTCTCAAGTTCAAGGTATTATTTATTTTCAATGGTTTTTTCTATCAAGGGGATTATTAGCAATAGTACCTAACTTTCAACATACCTACCTAATTTAAAGAAATGATTTGGTGCTCATCTCAAGATTTCATCTGTACAGTAGTTATTCAACATGCCCACCTAGCTTCTCCTGTTGCATGTTCTCTGAAAAATCAGCCTAGTGAGGACGAATGAGTAGAGTGGGTAATTTACTTTAGTGGTGACTGGTGAGGACCTCATTCTACAAAATAATTGTGAATCATGATATAGGTACTTGCCTGTGGTCCTGTGGTAGTGAAGGCTATTTACTGTGGACCTATGGTCCTATTATTATGAGCATAATCACAAGTAACTACCAACTAAAATGATAGAGATAAATATCTCAAGTAATCTAACACAGATAATATTATGATATGTGTTAGATTTCTATGTCTGTTTGTAATATGTATTATTATCTGTGTTTGATTACTTAAAATATTTGTCTTTCATTTTATTTGGTAGTTACTTCTGATTATGCTCATACATTCATTATTCCTTCTTATACATTTAAAATTCATGCAAGTATCTTTTTGAGGTACCTATCACATTTTCTCAAATTTGCTTTACTAAATTTATGCTTTCCTTGGGATTACATGACCAACCTCCAGGTTACGAAGTGACCACTTTTTGATTGAGCTACTGAGGTCAGTTCTCTAACTGTGTACAACCTTTCTCACAATTCACAAATATTTGATTTTATTCCTCTGTTTCAGGATGACATGAGCTCAGCAAATGGAACCTCTCTTTGAAGGAAAGAAGACATGATTTGTTGATAGGTCTAACATTGTGATAAAGAGCCTGCAATAATTAAACTTCAAGGCAATGATATCTTTTACTTCCCTTACCTATCAAAGGTACGACTTAATTCTTCTTTCTATACCATCTCTAATCAAAGGCTGGCAATGATACTAATAGATGATTAAATCAGAACTGGGATTTTCTTTTTTGTTTAAATGTATTCAGTTAACTTTATTTTTTTAAATGGTATGGGCTGTTTTAATTTTAAAAAAACCCACTAGATCAAAATTAGGAATGAGAAAATCAATAAGATCAGACCAAGGTAGAAATGGGAAAGAATATTTAAATAATTGTGTGCTTTGCACAATACATTTTAGCAGCTTTTCTCCTATGCACTTCCTATTGATGAATAAATAGACAATGAATAGCAATAAAATAAAGTGTGAGCTCAGTTCAAGTGTATGTTATTTTTGTTTACAGTAATTAAGTTTACATTATACAAAGTCAAAAGTAATTATTGAGAGAGAAAGTAATAATTAATAATAGGATGTTATCAAACAGAATTGTTGGCGTTAGGAAGGTCATCCAGCCATAAAAATGTGCCAAAACCAACCAACCTCAACCATGAGGTTGAACAACATCAACCCTGCTTAAGTGGGATAAGGCAGAGTAAAAGAAGAAGAATTTAGCTTTTTTTCAAGGTCTATCAATGAGTATTGTATCTTTTCTATGATACTTGTTTGTATGTCCCTAAATCTGAATATATTTTATGCTTTTATTTCAGCAATGCCAAGCAATATAACAAACATCATTTTTAACTGAGCTGAAATGTTTAAGCCCTGGGAGAAATTCCAGAGTTGGTTCCATTGTGTCTGTGTTGTGACATTTGATATTGAACTTGGCCAAACAATTGAAGTAAGATTATTTTGAAAAGAAAATTGACACTAAAATATTTGTTTTTTTTAAAATTATTTTCAATAACTTTTATCCATAGTGAATGTCATACAATGTTTATACCTTATTATTCAGTATTTTGTCTTAAAATATTCACATTACTACCATCACAGACTAAGGGAATTTTTTTTACAAAGTTGACATTTGACTTCTAATGGTTGACATTTGACCTGCTAGCAAAAATTAAGAAATAAAGTATTTGTAAATTATATTGAAATTATTTGTAAATTATAATTATATTTTATTTGTAAAATGTAGGTATAATTTACAAATAAAGTATTTGTAAATTATACCTACATTTTTTTTTTCAATATAATTTACAAATACTTTATTTCTTAATTTTTGCTAGCAGGTCAAACTAAGTCTCATATATTTATTTGACAAAATATGTAAAGTTTTTTTTATATACAAACATGAGTGACAAGCAAATGATATTCCATAGAAAAAATATAGAAATAAAAACTCTGCTTACTGGAACTTGGCCAGGTGCACTGCCATGCACTCAGATTATAATAATAATTTTTATGAAAAGAGATTGCTTGATCTCTATTATTTTACTATTATTTATACCTATACATTTATATCTTTAAACCCTATTCAGGCAATTTACCCCAAAGATACTGATGGATCAGGAGACCACCTTGAGCCTCTCACAGAAGAAGACAAAACCAATATCTGCTATCTGGCCTTCCCAGATTCAAATTCAAGCTGTATTGGGGATACCAACTTTTTCATTAGGATCAGACGGTCCACCCCACTGAAACTGACACGGTTTCAATCCTGGTAAATTTATTATATTTATTTAAAACTACCAGTTTGATTGTACTTTGCAATAGGACTTGATTGAACTAACACAGTCTCAAAACTGAACAGTAGTGAAGAGTCAGTCACAGAAATGAACTGAGAGAGACTAAAAAAATAAATTATAGGGAGAGAGAAAAAAAAAATCTAATATGGAAATTCTGGCTACTATGATGCTCTAGGGATTTGAAGGTGTTTGTCTAAAAAAAAAAAAAAAAAAAAAAAAACAAAAAAAAAAATAATAAAATAAACAGGAAAGGTTTGGTTGTACTGGTGTAGGAAAAAAGTCTTTTTGTACTTTTTATATTTTTCCAGCAATTACACTAAGCAAAACAAAATAGGGGCCACCTGTATTTTCTAAGATCATCGTGTATAGTACACCTTGTATTGAAAGTTTATTCATGTTATCTTACTTATCTTGTTAATTAGACGTTCAGGTATGAATTGTGGCCTTACTTGAATAAATGGCATGAGGTAAATATCATTATTTGAGATAATAATCAAAACAGTTAATATTCCTATCTCGAACGGTTTGGTTGATTACCTTAATATTTTTTCTTAATAACTTTTCCTCTTGATTTAAAGTCACTTTTAGTGTTTCTTATCGACATGCCGAGGGTTCGACACCATTTAGGTCAAGAATTTCGTATCAGAGCCGTAACTCTACTTCAAGAGGGCCTTTCTCAGCGGAGTGTGTCCAACAGGCTTCAAGTGTCACGGCGAGCCATTCAAAATCTATGGAGTCGTTACCAAGAGACTGGAAATTTATCAAGAAGACCAGGAAGTGGGAGACAGCGCTCAACCACTGTGAGAGAAGACCGATTTATAGCCAGGACAGCCCTGCAGGAACGGTTCACATCCGGCCCCCGCGTACAAATGGACCTCCAGGAGTACTCGAACACAGTTGTAAGTGATCAAACTATTCACAATAGATTGAGAGAGGTACAAATTCGCTCTAGAAGAAAAGTTCGTAAACCTAAACTTAGTTCTGGACACCGCGCTGCAAGATTAAGGTGGGCTAGAGAACACCTGTACTGGACTGATGAGGAATGGAAGTGTGTGCTCTTCTCGGATGAATATAAAGTGAAATTTGAAAGTGACGATAGACGTATTTGAGTGTTCCGATGCTCAGGAGAGAAGTTTCAGAGCTCTTGTAATCATGAAGCAGATCCTCATGGGGGACCAAGTGTTATGGTGTGGGGTGGCATCAGTAGCAGAGGGAAAACCGATCTGGTTTTCCTTGTTGACGAAACGGTAACCTCTCAACTTTGTGTGGATAATGTCATCGTTCCCCATGTGCTTCCATTTAGCGAAAGAACCGGGCCCAACTTTATCTTCATGCATGATAATGCCCGCCCCCATACGGCAAGAGCCATTGTTGAGGTATTTCAAGCAGGGGATCAGACTTCTCGGCTGGCCAGCGATAAGTCAAGACTTCAATCCTATTGAACATGCATGGGATTACCTTAAGAGGGAGATTAAAACCCTAAAAGACCAGATCCAGGCTCAAGATCAGCTCATGGAGATGTTAACAGCTGCATGGAACAGGATTCCGGAAGAGCGCATCCATGCACTCATCCAAAGCATGCCAAGAACAGTCCAGTCATGTGTAACAGATCGTGGAGGTCACAGTCGGTACTAAGGAGCCGATAAATTTCAATTCCTTCTTGGTATGCTGTTGTGATGGTTGAACAAGCGTCTTAACTTTTATTCTCAAGTTTGCTCTAAAACGACCATTTTCAAAAAATAAATAAAAATCTTGATTTTTTTAAATAAAAACTCTTTTGTTTTTATCAAAATAGTTAGAGAAGGATATATTGGAGTAATTTCAACCTTTTATTTCATATTTAAACCTATACATTTGAAGTAGTAGGTCTGAATCTTTAAAAATACTTGTGGCCCTTATTTTGTTTTGCTTAGTGTATATGGTTTGCTAGGACATAATATCTAAGTATACTTCCCTTAGAGCTATACTAGTTCCAATAAATCCAAGATAATAATATAGGTGACCCTGGACTTATTTACACAAAGAGACATATTTAATTACAAAAAAGATACATATTTATCAAAGTTCTTTTATTAAATAATGTAAAGTCTACCTACTCAGAATCAAACGTGATTTAATTGTTTTACATACAAAAATATAGGTAAAAAAATTGTTAATTCTAGTTATCTTTTCTTAGGTACAACAGCAGAAGTCCAGTGAATTTAAAAGCATCTTCGGATTATTTTTATGGCTTTGTTCACTTCAGGCAGGTCAAAGATGATACCTTACCTAGAGGATACTTCCAAAAAGTAAGTTTGTTGTGTTAAAATGATTCCTATTTTTATTTTGCATAGATTATTGTAGTAAAATGACTGACCACTATGTTAAAAGATAAATACAACTGATGTCTAAGAAATAAATAAAAAACTACGAAGCAATAAATAAAATGCCAATTAATTTAAAAACAATATTTTTTAAATTAGCAATACACTAAATAGTCATTTTCAAAGTGTGAACTTTTTTATTTAAATTTTTACAATAAACACTAATGTTTGATTAGGACTGAAGAGTCTTGTTATCCCAGCAGTTTTTTTAGTGTCATTATTACCTATATGGTAAAATTTTCAAGTACATGAATATAAATTCATTCCTTGAGTGGAATCTGAACCAATGAATCCCACCAGAATTTTTCCTTTTTAAGGTAAAAAAAGTGTACCTTAATTGAAATGAAGCTTTACAAATGTTCTAGTGTTAAAGATTATTTAACTCATCATCTTTTATACTTTCCATTACCTATAAGATATAGAAAGTATTGTTTTTGGTTGGTTTCTCTATTATTATAGTAATGACTTTTGAAATACATACATTAACTAATATAAATTGTTTCAAATAAAATAATACATTACATTACATCATGACCATATCAAAATTCTTGAGTTCAGATGCATCATAAATTATTTATAATTATAATTCAGACACATTTATAGTTCATAGACTTATTGTACAATCACTATAGTTGTTTTTATTATACTTTCACTTTCAGAGTATTGTTCTTCTATCTTCAATGCCTTACGTGAGCTTGTTCAGTGACGTGTGTACCATCATTGCTCAAGAAGTGTTTGACAAGGATTTCAGTGTGCTAAATAAAGCATGCAAAGAAATCGACCAGTGGCCTCAACCACGACCTTTGTCAAAACTCAAAGAAACCATCACGCTTCCATTACTAGGCACTTATTTAAGGGTAAATATTGTTTATGCTATTATTTGTATAATCTAGTGGGTATATTAATGTACACAAAAATGCAAAATATATAATCCTAATAATTTGTTTTGTATTATTGTTATAAATCTTCCTTTTTTTTCTTAACTACAAGATTTTACAAAAGATACCATAGAAAAGTTTATGATAGTTATGCTATTTTTCTTTTACTTTGATATTGTTTAGGGACTGATTTTAAATAATATTTGGTCCCTTTTGTTTCACCATTCCAGATTGATGTTCCACATGAGACTAGAAGATTTCTCACTCATTACATACTGAACGACCCCAGCAGGGGTATTCATTCCTCTTTGCAATGCTCCAAATTCGAAATGGACGCCTTCCTCAAGTTTTCTTCCCTCTTTTCTCATGTTCAACTTCTGTGGGAGCTAGTCATCACGTGTGAGCCCATCATTGTCATGACATCCTCTCCTGTCATCAGCTCTCAAATGGTGTATTTCCTAGTTAGGTGAGACATAGATCTTCAATTGACTACAGTATCAAGTACTCAATAGGAGTTCTTTTTTTGACGAATGGTCTTGACATAAATCATAATGACAACATCATAGTGAAAAATAAAAACAGTTATTATTTTAATTACTATCGTAATTACCATTTAATAATAACTCTAGTACACCTATTACAAGTCACGCGTATCGGTAGACCACCTCTTGCTTATAAGACTGGTCATGAAATTTTATAGTAGACAATAATTTAGCGTGAACACCTATACAGCTCTTAACGACAGAAACAATTTATTCGATTTTTCAAGTGGTGCTTAAGTTGGTGGAAAAATAGGTGCCTTGAGAATGAAACCAAGTTGACAAGGTCATATTTTTTTATTGTTGTAATAGAGTGTTTCTCCAGTGACGCCCTCATATCTCACTGACTTTTCATTGTACCAATCAAAACTCTATGTATTGTAAAAAAAACACTTACAAGCACACGTTCACTTTTTCACCTTTGTATGATGAAGCTAGCTAAAGGCTTGGTCATGGGTAGCTCGTATAAGAAATCATCTCTCTTACTTTCACGTACCCAAGCAGGTGAAATTAAATGAAAATTATACAATCATTATATAAAAGGATCTCAAATGTTTTTCCTTTAACTCCTGAATGACAATTGTATTGAGTGTAAATCCTAATACTGTTTTCTTTTATTAAAAACAAAAATATTATCTTCAACAGAAGTCACATCACTTATCAGCTGAATGGAAATAAACGTTATGGGGTTAAATGGAAAACAGCTTGCGTTACTCTAATTTAATTCCTGTAATTTTGCGACGCAGTTTAGATATCATCCATCCAATAATAATTGCAAAACTTATTTTTCAGTTTGATAAATCCACTCATCTACTTTGCTGAGTACCGGCCATATTTTACCATCCATGACAGTGACTTCAAAGATTACACATCCAAAACTACCACAGTTCCTCCAGCCATTCTTGGTGTTACGAATCCTTTTTTTACCAAGACCCTTCAACATTGGCCCCATATTATTCATTTGGACAAAGATGTATCAGGTATGCTCATATTTTTTTTTTTTTTTTTTTTGCTCATATCTAATGTATGACTCCTGAATATTTTATATTACAGAAGAAAAAAGAAAGAAAAGGCAAGTAGAAAGAGTATACAGAGTGGGCACTTTTAACTTGCACCTTAAAAGTTGCTAATAGGTATTAAGTAGTACAAAAGAGGAAAATGTTTTTAAAAATGTTGTCTGTAGTTCTTTTGAAGACAATTTGCCTATACGTGTCTTTTGATTACTAACCAGACCCAGAATATTAAGGTTAGATCTACCTATGTCCTCTTTAGCACCCCTCTCAATTTTGACGTAATTATGGGCGCCCATGAGTGTTTGAAATGATATTTTAATGGGTTTGAAATGATAAAACTTAAAACCAAACTAGAGGAAAAAATGTGTTCACAAGATTTTTTTCTTCTTTCTCTCACTTCGGCAAAATATAATACTTTAGTAATTTAGTATTTTATGTCTTAAAAGTGTCTTTTGAATAAATGTTTAACTCGACTGTTTCCCAGAAAACACTGCTAAACTGAAGAAATATTCCTCTAACAAATTGATGGATTCGACGCCGGGATTCTACACCCAGTACAAACCTCTCCTACAGAAGGATAAGAGCTTCCTGAAGAAATTGCTTAAGACTCAAAGGCCTATGCAAGCTCAAATGACATTGTTCAAGCAACATATTCTAGAACTGACCGAGAGCTTTCTGTATCCACTTGAAAGATATATTCAAACCAAATCCATGCCACTTATGAAGGACATCAACCCATTTAAGGTTTTAATTCATGATTTTTTTTTACTTTAGATACCTACTAAAGTCTTTTTCAATTATTATGACCCTGAGAATGTGTTAGTCAAGTCAATCACAAAGAGCAGCAGCAGCTGATAAATTTATTAATGTTTTGAAACTGGAAAGTTGAAATTGTGAAATTACATCTGTGGTGAATGTACATCGTTTTTTAAAAGTCTCTGAAATTCAAAAAAAAAAAAAAAAAAAAAAAAAAATGAAAAAAGTACCTAGTCAATTACAGTCTACATTCAAAATTTCAACTTTCCAGCTTTAAGTGCTCAAAAGTTATTCTTTTGTTGCTGTACTTTATGGACACTCTGTATGATTTTTTTTATTACTTACAGTAAACAAGATGAATGTATTTTTCTGAACAAATATTATGTATACATTATGTAATGTACTATAGTCAATCTTACCCTAGCCCTATCTTCATAACGATTCCTTACAATTTTTCGAATCGCCCGATCCTTAGAGAAACAGCGCGAATCATTCAGGTGTCCCTTGGCCCTCTGATTACTAGTAACTAGTTGTAACTGTCTTCCAACATCTTGAATGAAATCCCTTTAATCATTAAAAAAAAGGGCGAAGAGTTTCAAATGATTTAAATTTTCAATCAATTTTACCCTTACAACATTTTGAAAAGTATTTTATTTAATTTCAGTCTCCTCGACCCAATCCGTTTGATCAAGAAGAATTTCTACTCTCACTACCTGATCTTCTCACATCAAAGACTAAAGGTGACTGGGTTAATTTGTATAAACGATTCTTCAAGTCACCCAACTTCATAGGATGGTATGATCAAAAGTTGAAAGATATTCAGCAGAAACTTACCGAGTTGCACCTGGAAAAATTATCGGAAGAGGTAATATTTTTACTACACTGTTTTTTACTCTCAAATATTATAGTATTTATTAATAACATTAAATTAAAATAAATCAGAAACAAAATAAAAATAACTCCTTTATCTAAATTTTTCAACTCCATCTTCGTATCCAAGCAGCGACTCTCCTGACTTCCATCGCCTCCTGGCCCCTCGCATACACATACTTGCAGCTCTCATTTTTATCCACTCTCGATCTAAGAATAATTTTTACTACACTAATGTTAAGGCACTTCCAAAAAACAAAAGGTGGAAAATTGCAGAAGCAATGCTTGAAATTGAGACCCATTAAGGTGTATCAGTATCTAAATTCACTAGTATATATTTATTGTTTTGTGTTTGTGTTTTTTTTTTTTTTTTTAAACACAAAAATTAATTTATCTCTAACTTAATTCAATGGGAAATGAGCCTGAAATTGTTTACTAAGTTCTAAGAACCAACTTGTTGTATGGAACAAATATGTATTAAAGTATTTTTCAACCAATTTAGGTAGGATACTTAAATAACTTTTAGCTCGTTATTGCAAAATAGATGAAATGATCCACTTTCGATTGAAACTAATTACATGTTTTTAAATTAATACACGAGTATCAATTAAAATATCAATTTATTGGTATCTAAAAACACCAGCTTCTAATAACATCCTTATTTCAGGATTAAATTATGTCAGTGTTCCCCTTTCTGAATAAACTGAGTAAAGCTCAGTGGTTAAGCACTCGCTTGCCATGTGGAAGGTCCCGGGTTCGAACCCCACGCCGACAAAAATTTGGTTGCGGTTTTTATAAGGGTGCACCTAAATGGGAACTAGGAACTAAAGTCACTTCTCGCCCATCTGAGTGGAGGCATACTACGAGATGGGCAGGCTAAAGACCACAAGCGTCTACAGTAGCTCCTGTTTCATGGCTACGAAAGAAAAAAAAACGAAATAAATATTCCATCCCTTTTTCTGTGATCTGCTCCTCTGTACTTATTTTGATGTCTTGTTTAATCAGCATGATTTTTATTTAACTAAAATTTGCAGCCTGGATTGTAATAAACAAAATACATTATTTTTTCTCCACAGGATTTCAAAGTTTGGGTGAAAGATAAGAAAGAAGTGGAGCTGATCGATATGATCATGAACATTCAGAACAAGTTGAAAGAAATATTCTCTACCGAGACAAATGCCCGCAAAGAAAGTGTGCATCAAAAGTTGAAAGATTGCATTTGTGATATAAGAAACGCTTTGCCATTGGACACTCAAAGTTGTCTGAAAGACACAGAAGAAACTGACTTCTGATAGTAAAAAACATATATGTTGTGATGATATTTATTTTTGTTGTATATAAATGCTCGTGCTAAAAGAACAATACTAGTTTTAGGTTTCGGAAACATATTTGCTAAGAAGACTTTATAGTAGAAAGTAGATACACAAATGGATTGATTAGTGTTGTACTAAATTTTCAGAATGACAAGTTTTGAAAGTTTATGGCCTTATAGGTTACAGTGTCTGTTTGAACAACCACCACCCAAAATAAGTTGTAACTGGTGTAAGAAGAGTAACGGAAATTAAAAAGACAGTGTATGATAATAAGGGATAAAACATTATTAGACCATTTTGGAAATACTGTAGGCCGAGACTCGCTGGGAATAATTGATGTCACAAGGAAAAGTTTGTGTTGAATATTTTGAAATAAAATGGCAAATGAATTATCACACATTAAACTATTACCTACTTATAAACCTGGATAGAAACCATAAAAAATATTGGTTGTGTTAGGAACTCAGCTTAGATATTAATAGTGCAAAAAGAAAGCTCTTATTGCACCTAAATTTTATTTGTCTAATTGTACCTGAATAAAAATTTCAGTTTATTTTCTGTGTGTTAAATTGATTGTATTAGAATTTACCATAACAAAGCAAATTCTATCTCGGGAAGACAAAGTTGGTGTATGTTATTTTTAAGTTGAAAATTTAAAAGTGATATATGAGTAAAATGTTATCTGTGAGTTTCACTATTCATTACTCTTTGCCTCTTAAACTACGTGGTAATTAAAAATAAATATAAAAAATAGCAGACATTAAGTTATCAGTTTATGTAACAATGTAACAGATTTTATCGTAATATTTTAATAATTCTTAGATATGTATTTATCTACTGAAAGGAGGATGTCATGTCAAAAAAGGATTATTAATTTTCCCATCCTTTACTGATTTGTTACCTATTCTCTTGAAAGTCTTGAAGCTACCTTATCAAGACAAGTATATCTCTTAGTTTTTTCAAGAATTGCCTAAACCATCTCAAATGATGAATTGGTTACTGTGGCCCATTTCGCTACATAATACGGATTTGATTCCTGATCCAGTGATAATATTGCCATTATAGCTGTACTAAACTGTTTTTATTAACCATACTAAAGTTCAGCTCAACCTGACTTGTGGTTCTCGAGTTATAAGTGTATACAAGTATACATACACACTTACCATTTTATAATATAAGATTGAATTTTATAATTTATACGTGATGAAAATTTTGTATTTCAATTACCTACACCGGTAGGTATCTAAACATTTGAGTGAAATAAAATCACCTTAAAAAAACATTTTCCTTTTCAATTTAATGTTTCCTTAGAAGTTCTTGAGTGTTGGCTCTATCTGTAGTTTGTGGTACATTAGAATCCCGCTCGAAACTAGAAATTCAAGGGACAGAAGCTTCATTTCGAGTTATCGAATAAGAAGCGAAGTTCGGTAGGGGCCGAAGAATTCTTTTGAGTTAACGAGATTTTCGACCTATCGAGGTTTCGAGTTAGCTTTTAGATTCTACTGTATATCACCCTTTTATTACTGCTCCTCTCATCCGCGTTCACATGCCAAAGACTTTTGTAACCTTTCAGTTTCCCTGCTCATAATTAAGACTTCATTCTGAACTTTTGCAAACCAGCTCAATCCCGGCACTTTGTCGTCGCAAAAGTTTTTCGCCCATGACTTCCATGAGTGAGAGGGGATGCAGTAAAAGTGCGTTTGACGTCTCTTTTTTTTTTTTTTTTTGCTCTGGTGCGTCCTTGGTATATAGAGTTCCTGGTATTTTGTCAGTAAGCGATTTTTCAAAAACTATCGAAAAAAGGGACAGCTGACATGAATAACCTGAAGAAACTGAGGGCGGAATTTTGTAATAAACGTTGTTTGTAATACCTCTGTTGAACTAAGTGTAGATTTTGTGTATTGTTTTGGATGGGGTAAACTAATGCGAATTCTATTAATTTCGCCCTAAGTCTTTTAGGGAAACATTCAATTTTCATTCTTTCTTTCATCTCTTTTTGAGATGAATAAACATTACCTACTCCATTTTACTTTTTTTTCTCAAAAAATTTGAACATTATTTTCTTAAGAACGAGAGATCATTAAATGGTATAATTATTTTCAAGATGTTGTCTTATTTTTATTGTTGTTTTCTCTGCATCTATCATTTAGCTTTTCAGATTCCCATAGCTGTTTTATCTGTACACTTAATTTTTTTTTTATACAAAACAATCCTACGCTGTCAACTTTTATGAATATTTTTTTAGACATTTTCCTGAAACGACAAGATATCTTCGTATTATTTGGTGATATATTGATTAGTTTCATGTGTTATCCTGAAGAACCCTTTGTTTTTTCGAGATATGTCAACACTTAAGACAGTCAGTCGGTCACCATAAGTTCAGGGAGGAATTCATAGACATTTTTGTATTACCTCATCTATGGAACAAGTCTAGATTTTGCGAATTGTTTTAAAATGGGGAAATGCAATTTCTGACACTAATTTTTGATCCCGATTTTGTCTATTAATTTCGAACTTAGTATGTATTATAACAATGATACATTACCCATAGAAATAATAACACCTTATTTATACTGCCCTACTAGGACTTATGAGTCCCAATATTCCAGAAGTAAGCCCAAGTATTATCATGTGGTAAGAATCCCAAATGGGAGGATAACTTGTCTTGTCCCGGCTGGGCTTCGGATCCGTGAATTCTGGATTACCAGTCGGACGTCTTGAAAGTTCCCAAGGGATTTGCATTAGACCACTGTACAGAATTTTAAACAATATTATGTTTTCAAACCAGCCAAACATATAATATCTCAGAGTTCCTCGACCCAAGGAAAAAAACACTGCCAATTATGGACACAATACTTCCTCGTGATTGTTTCACATTGTGTACACGTGCGAATTTTGAGTTTTTATACTAAATTACTTGTATCTCCAAAACGGCTGAACCGATTCTCTTCAAATTTGTTTTATATGGTAGAAAACCGTTTTTCCTACATTCTAGATCCTACAAAAAAATCTGTACCGGCAAGTCGTGGTTCTTATTTTTTGACTTTATTGTCCAAAACTTCGGATTTTCTTAAATATCAGAGTCAAATTATAATTAATTAAAAAGAAAATATAAAAAGCCTGTGTAAAACAATAATATTCATATACATACAAAATTTCATCAAAATCGGGTGTACCGTTCACGAGATATAAGCATTTAAGTAAAAAGTTAGTGGTCAGGCGCATGGTCTCTTTCACCCAGAGCCGCTGGTACGAATTCGATGAATTTAAAATGGGACCATCTACAGAATGTCTCCTAGATGTGTGCAAAATTTCATCAAAATCGGTCGAGTAGTTTCCGAGATTTGCGCGTTACAAGGAATCGTTTTAACAGACAGACCGACAGACGGACACAAAACCAAATTTGCTCAGGAGGTTATGAAACGTCCAGAAATATGAAAAAAATTGAAATCGGAGCAAAAAAATATTTTTTTTTACAAAAACGAACACAATACTTCCGATTTCTAATATTAGAAATTTCTCGAAAGTAATAATAACAATGATATCATTTAGAACTTAATTTAAGTTTACATTCATTTGCATCTCCCAAGCTATTTCGATCTAACAAAGTGTTTGTCGCCATGGAGATACAATTTACATTTCTACCCACTGTTATTTACCACAGGTGTACGACAGTCAGAAATGGGTAGGTATAAATAAAAATTCAAACTTAACTCACAGTCCGATACTTACTTATCAGAGGGTGAATCTAAATTACGTGACACAATTCTAGGTCTAATAGAACTCGTCGATTGCAATCGAAATTATTCTATATTATTAACAGCCTTTTCCATGTCTCTCGATTTTTAGGGCATCTTTATAAAATAAAAATGACTGAATGTTGATTGTTTCTTTGTTAATATTAATACATTTTTATCAAGAACGGGAAAATCTAAATAAGAAATGGCTCCATCGGTATGTACCTATGTTTTTATAGAAGTTTTTTGGTTTAACCTCAACCATGAGGTTGAACAACGTCGACCCTGCTTGAGAGGGATAAGACAGAGTAAAAGAAGAAGAAGATAGAAGTTTTTTGGTCGAGTGGTCCAACGCATAAGTCGGATAAACAAGCTAGTGCGATACGGCGACGATTTATGTGTTCAAACCCTTAAATTGGTATACGTTGATTATTATTATTTTTTGAACCTCTGAACGTGGGAGGTATCGGAAAAAAGATATCTCCCACGCTCAGGGGTTAAAAAAAATCAAGATTGGCGTGGACATTTTTGAGCTACGCTAATTTAATGATAAGTGAGTGAATATATCACCTGGACTTCGTGCTTTATAAGTACCTAATATATTTGTAAAATTCGCTCTCGTATTTATAGGCTCTCGTATTTGTAAAATTCGACCTCAAAGCTCGAACCGGGACATAATAATAAAAGAATTAATAATAAAGAAAGTTTAGCAAGTACCACCTAGTTGTCAGTAGTTTAAAGAACTTGATAACTTGAGTATTCGGCAAATATCCTTTGTTTCAGAAAAAGTCAAAAAAACCCAAAGTGAAAACTAAAGAAGAACTGGAAAAGCAACGAGCTGAGGAGATAGAATTAAACAGGTTTGTTACTGAACGTTAAAGCAGATTTCATTTCAAAGATAGCCCAGACGGCACAGAAAGTGTTTAAAAAGATTTTAAAAACACTTATTTTGACAAGATTCAAACATTTTATAAAGCTTATTTTGACAAGGCTTAACATTTTAGAAACACTTCTGTAAGCTTACTACTTCCTCCCCCTGAGCATTTTATTAAGCTTATTTTTACAAGGTTTTGGAAATTGCATACCTACTTAATAATTAAGGGGCTCCATATTGAATTTCATACCGCCGCCATTGCCCGGGAAAATTTGAAAATTGTGATTTCACAGGTAGGGCCAGGAAATTTTTAAAATTAATTTGGATTTGATGAAAAAATATACTTTTTCAAGGCAATTTGGTCTACAATGATGAAAAGCTGTTGATGAAATGCTAACATTAATAAATAAGAAGACAATTTGTGTTTTTCAGTTTTATATTTTTCCATTTACATGGTAAAAGAATTGAAAGCAAAAATATGTAACAAACAAAAACATGAAACAAACAGAATATAATACATAGAATGAGCAGATAAATTAAGCCTAGTGGACTTAATTAATCTAAATCTATTATACATATAGGTAATTAAGAGAAAGATATGCTGAAATGCCATCTTCCTGCCCAGCAGCAGGCTGCCCAAAGACAAAGAATACCAGAACAGAAGTTGAGATTATTGAAGATGAAATTAGGAAATAGAACCCAGAGAGAATTTTGACTATAACATGGCATTCGTAGAAAAAGAACAGTCTTCCAGAAATTTTTTTTTGTTTGTTAAAGTGGGTTTAACCTCAATTGCATAGTCATATCATGACCGAGGTTTTACCCTCATTTGCAGGAAACTCACAAACTTGTTACCCACATTAAGCTCACTGAGCCTGGGTTGGGCCATTTTATTCTGAATTTACTGGGAATAGTACCAGGTAGCCACATTGACCTCACCCAGCCTGATAAACGCTGTGTATACCCATGCCAGCTTCATATTTTCAAAAGAAGGAGAATTATCTGTTTCACAACAACAAAAATGAACCAAAATCTTTGTATTACGGGCAGTAGTCAAATCCTTAATAATGCAAGCTACTGTTTTAAAAGTTAAAATTAATGAACACATTATAGTAAAAAATGTACTTATTACAAGTAAAAAACTGTCTAAATTTGCAACACTTAATACTTCTTCTTAACTTACAATATTTTTTTTTATGTCATAGCTGGTTGAAGATCCATAAAAAACCCCTGTCCTGATTTGAGATAGTGAGGATGGGAATTTCATTCTGAATTTAATGGGAACAGTACCAGCTACCCACATTCACCTCACTCAGCCTGAGTAGGGCTAGATAAACCAGCCTCACATTTTCAGAGAACAGATTTATTTATTTTAAAAAAATGGGGGCTGTATACTGAATTTACTGGGAATAGTACCAGCTACCCACATTAACCTCACTTAGCCTGATAAGGGCTAGAAATGCCTTATTTTCAAAGGGAACAGAATTTGCTGTTTGAAAGAAGAAAAAAACTGTAAATTGAACACAGGATCTTTTGATTATGGAACAGTGTAGTCAAATCTTCAATAATGTGAACCTATTAAAAAGCCTTTAGCTAGTCAGTTCTCTGTTTATAGTTGTTTAGCAAAACACTGGTCTTCTCCCTGTTTAAAATCCCCCAGTCAGACACCTGTTAAGAGTGTGATTCTGATTAAGTGGAATATCTGGAACAGGTTAATCTCCAGCATTTCCACATACATATCCTGGTTTGACTATAAAACAATGTAAGATATTGTTTAGCTATTGCTTACCCCACTAATTGGAGTGTAAAACTCCTTATGATTAATGCATGGAAATTGGTACACTTTAGAACAGTAAACTTTTTAAAGTAGAGAAAAATTTCTTTTTAGTTACACCCTAAAACTGTGATGAAGGAACTTTAGAAGAGTCAACTTGTTGGACTTTTATCAGAAATTGTTAGATATAATTACATATTGTTAAATCATCAATAAAATGTGTAGTCACTTTCACTTATCCGGTGTTGGGTTCAATATGTTTGAGGAGGGAGGCAGCTTGAATAGGTTTCTTCAGATTGAAGCTATGTTGGATTGGATGCACAATACATGTAAACAGGTGGAAAATATCATGTGGATTTCCTCCATAGATCATATTTTAAATGCTAGGATCCAGTTTAAAAAGATATTATGTTTGCAGACATATTGACCATCCTGACCTCAGTTGGTCAAAAATTGTTCATGCTCTCTAAGGTAAAAGTTTGTAAAGAGCTCCAGAATTCAGTCAGAGCATTGGATCACTAAAAACAGAACTATTTTAAGTTACAATACTAATATAACTAATAACTTAAAAGTGTTTTGCGACTTGATAAACTTTTCAGTTATTTAATTTCAAAAATTCAATATGGAGTCCACAGACCATTGATGAAGAGAGACATATTGCATACACAGTCACACATTTATTTTTTAAGGCGTTTTCTCTATTCCGATGTCTTGCGAAAAAAAATATTTAAAAAACTTATAAAAGATTGCGGAAACCTTTCCAAAGTGTTTATAAACCTTGCCTAAGTAAGTTTTCCGCAAACTTATTATTTCATACTTTTTTATACTTTTTTAAATCTTGTGATGTAAAGGTTATTTTTACAAGGAAAAATCCATACTTTTTTTATACTTTTTAAACCTTGTGAAGTAAAGCTTATTTTTACAAGGAAAATTCAGAGTCTATAAAGCTTGTGTAACCTTTTGTGCCGTCTGGGAGGTTATTTATTTTGGACAAAAACTTCAAAATATAAAGTCCACGACTTGGCGATACAGAATTTTTTGTAGAATCTAGATCTAGAATATAGGAAATACGATATTCTACCATGTAAAACAAACTTGAAGAGTTTCGGTTGAGAACTTTTGTAAATACAAGTGATTCAGTAAAATCTCTCTGATTCTAGCTATAATAAGTGTTGAAAATTTTGATTACCATTCACGAGGAAGCATTGTGTCCATAATTGACAGTGTATTTAGATAAATATACTCGTATAATAAATCTCTGATTCTAGCGATAATAAGTGTTGAAAATTTTGATTACCATTCACGAGACTGTCCATTGCAATACAGCGCGGAAATGCGGCTAGTGTGCTGGGCACACTTCCAGTTTGTTCTACTATGGAAGATGTGTATTACTGTTAGTAAATGTATTCAAATATACAGTTTGAACTTTTGTAAATACAAGTGATTCAGTAAAATCTCTCTGATTCTAGCTATAATAAGTGTTGAAAATTTTGATTACCATTCACGAGGAAGCATTTTGTCCATTATTGGCAGTGTATTTAGATAAATCTACGAAATACATTCGCCTCCAGGCAGCGGGAAGAACGGGAAAAGCGAAAGCAGAAACTAGAGGAGGCGAAAGCAAAGAGGATTCGCGCAGAGAAACTGCTGGAAGAGCAGAATGTGAGAGCGGCCCAGCTCTTGGTCTCGATCAACATCCAGCGGGAATTGTTTCGACTCAAGCAGGACATCGACGTGACCACTAGAAGCGAAAAGTTTGTAAGTCATATAGGTCAGGGCCACATTAAGACACAAGCGACGCAGTATAATAATAATAATATCACAATTTTAGTGGATAGCGCAGAATTATAGGACTTTTCTGTATCTTTCATATATCCCAATATCTTATTTTTGCCTATAATTCCGCCACTGCTCGCTGCTAACATTAAAGCAGCTACTCATTTTTCCTCACGAGGTATGAGAAGACCCCGAACACCCAAGTACAGAGCAAAAAAAATCCTACCCCGCTGGGGATCGAACCCAGGTCACCGCGTGCGTGCAAGGCCTAGCGCGCTAACTCACTCGGCCACGGTGACTACTTATTATTATAATAATAATATCGTCCTATTTATATTGAACGATTAGGACTTTTAAGTCTCATTATTCCAGCAGTAAAGCCCAAGACGTATTATTATGAAATAAAAATACAAAGTGGAAGGTTCACTTGTCATGTCCCGGGGGGGATTCGAACCAACGGTTCCCTGCGCTACAAGGATTACCAGACTAGCGCGTTAACCACTTGACTGACTTGACCACCAATGCATTTTGTTGTCAGCTATCCAGCTACATGAACGAAGCTCACCTGCCTGAGATTTCCTCTAGTCCCGACATGCATATGTTCCTGGCCAAGTGGAGGTGCCAGGAGGAGTCTGTGACCTGGCCTCTCATTATGAACGTGAGTGTCAGGGAGCCATAGAAGTTATTTGTGATTTATATGTGATTGTGAGAGATTTCCGGGTCTACCCAGGCTGGGTGAGGTTAATGTGGGTAGCTGGTACGATTCCCAGCGAATGGAGGGTAAAACCCCCGTCTTAATTCAAACCTTAAATCAAATAGAATCGTTGGCGTTAGGAAAGGCATCCAGCCGTAAAAAATGTGTCAAAACCACCCAACCTCAACCATGAGGTTGAACAATGTCGACACTGCTTGAGCGGGATAAGACAGAGTAAAAGAAGAAGAAGAAGATGTGACTGAGAGTAAAGGGAATCTTTAGTCTCATTCTTGCATGATAAACGGAGTATTGTACGATGTATGTTGACAATTGCCATAGCTATCTACACTAAGGGATTGTATATATTTCAGTAATAATAACACTCTTTAGTGGAGGTAACCACCAGGCGAGGATAATGTTCAAAGCATTTTCTACCACCTAAACCTCAGAGTCTTTTTATTATGTGATCAAAAAATTAGATTAATGAGGAAAAATTGGGTAGGATTCAAACCAACGGATCCCTATGCTACCTGGACTACCAGATTAGCGTGCTAACCACTTGACTACTGTGAACATTACAAGTATTACGAGTATAATAACAATATTCTTAAACTGCCAGAATACTCGTAGAACTAAAGAGTTCCCTTATTTCAGCAGTTGTTTTCCTGCCATTTTTATGTGGTCAACCACTGAAGTTGTTATATTATTATGAGGAAAAATTCATGCATTTGGTGGGATGAACTAACATATCATCACGCTACCGGCATCACCTGACTAGCGCCTTAATCACCTCGGCTATGAATGCTTAATGCATCTAATAGAAGCTCTGGAAAGCTTAAATCCCAACTTTTTGTCTACAAAACTCTAAGCTACAGAGTGCAAGACAATCCTTTGTGTCCATTTTGGAACGTATGTGTCTCTCTTTACTTTTCCCGATTCTAGATGCTGAATAGTTTGGATGACTTGATCGACAATCCACTGAATTCTTCTTCAACAACCGTCAGCAACTGGAAGAATGTAAGAAAAAGCAATTTTTTATTTTCAGCTTCCTGTGATCTTTCACCGTCATTCATTATTCAAAAAATCCAATGTCAAGTGAAAAGTAGCTTGTGGAATGTCTGTTTTTGTGGTAACTCTCATCTCATAGATATAAAAGGCTTAGCACATAATTTTTAATTTTGATTTTAGTTATATTTAATTTAAAAAAATAGTAGTGGAAACACTAGGTCTAGGAATCGGATATTTCTCCTCAGAAGAATTATTTTTGAATAATTTCATTGGGATCTTTATTGGCTCTAATCCCATTAATGTCTATTAAATTTACAAGTTAATATTATGATTTCAAGCCAGCCTTCGTGGCGTACTGACATTAGTTCAGATACCCCTCCGAGCACGTGAGGCTGGCATTTCCGGTTCTACTCAGGCTGGGTGAGGTAAATGTGGGTAGCTGGTACGATTCCTAGCGAATGGAAGGTGAAACCCCCGTCCTGACTGTCTTATAAATGGGGACGTTAAAACCAAGTATAGAATTAACTGGTCACAATAGATCTAATAAAGGTCGGTGTGATAATTGGTCCTCACTATAGTGGAACTCCAACCAGGCTGTAATATGTAATAATAATGACCTCAAAATCCTCAGAGCAGTTTAGAAAAAACTATGTCCCTATCATTTAAGAATTTATTTTCAAGTAAAAATTATTTTGAAGATTGGCTACCGTCGTTCATTACTGCTTCACTATAGGTTCATTACTGCTTCACTATAGGTTCATTACTGCTTCATTATAGGTTCATTACTGCTTCACTATAGGTTCATTACTGCTTCACTATAGGTTCATTACTGCTTCACTATAGGTTCATTACTGCTTCACTATAGGTTCATTACTGCTTCACTATAGGTTCATTACTGCTTCACTATAGGTGCATTACTGCTTCACTATAGGTGCATTACTGCTTCACTATAGGTTCATTACTGCTTCACTATAGGTTCATTACTGCTTCACTATAGGTTCATTACTGCTTCACTATAGGTTCATTACTGCTTCACTATAGGTTCATTACTGCTTCACTATAGGTTCATTACTGCTTCACTATAGGTTCATTACTGCTTCACTATAGGTTCATTACTGCTTCACTATAGGTTCATTACTGCTTCACTATAGGTTCATTGCTGCTTCACTATAGGTTCATTACTGCTTCACTATAGGTTCATTACTGCTTCACTATAGGTTCATTACTGCTTCACTATAGGTTCATTACTGCTTCACTACAGGTTCATTACTGCTTCACTACAGGTTCATTACTGCTTCACTACAGGTTCGTAAATGCTTCCGCGAAGAGTTACAAAACTTGTTGAACAGCGAGACTTACTCTGTTCTCAAGAACATCCGGCAGAATATGACGACCATTACACTCGAAACCTTCAAGTATCAGAACTCCAATGAATATTTCTTGCTCCAACTGTGGACCACTATAGATCTTCCCAAACTGGCCACTCCTGATAAGTAAGTCAGTTTGTGATTATGTCTGCTATGTGTTTTGCCATATGCCGCTGGACACATGCCACTCAGAATAGCTATTACATAATAAATATACAGGGTGGTCCAGAAAGTTTGCACCAAAATGATAGGGGTGATAAAAGAGACGATTTCCAACAAAAATGTCCCCGAACATTTTCCTTTATTTTTTGTCGTTTTCAAAATGGCGGCCAAAACGTGTGTTTTTCAAATATTCCGACTTTGGTTTGGCTTTTGATTTTTTTAATTTTTTCTGTACCACTTAGAAAAAAACGGATTACATTTTTTAATTGAGAATAAAATTTTAATTAAAAGAAACTAAATTAACTCGTTTAATGTTTTAATGATCATGCTCATTTAGGCAGACAAAGTTGTGAACGCACCGTGACTGAAAGACTTTCTTCATGTTTGCCATTAAATGGCATGAAAATTTTAAATGTAACTAATACGGCACTCATCAAGGAAAACATCTGTGTTTTCTCAGAATTGTAACAATGCATCATTTTTTAAAATGACTTCAGTACTTTCGGAGCTATGGGCTATTTTTCCGAGTAACCTCATAAACCCGAAAATGCATGATTGGCAATATTGAGGCTACTAACACGTACTGTCTAAGTTGTCCCCATTTTCTTCTGAAAACTTAGGTACCTACTTTTTCCAGTTGTTATTCCTTATTAATTATCCCATTAATTTTGAATCTTTTATTTCAGACGGTTTATGAGGTAAAAGACCCAGGTTCGAGCCCCGAACTATTAATAAAGCAGGACAGACAAAGGATAAACAAGAAGACATGTTTAAATAAGTAAATTTAATGTCATTTAATAACTTAAAAGCTGTATTTACGTAGGTACCTACCTACCTATTTATCTACCTACCTACTTAACTACATAGTACCTACCCTTCTCGCATCTAATAGGTATCAGAAACCTACTTAATTATGTAGGTAGGTATTATGACCATTATCCTTCTTTGCATGTAGGTATGATGCATATGAAAAACATGTTTATCTTGTTAAAATTACTTGTTTATCAGTGGAGGAGATTGACATCCAATTGTCCCCGTGATATCGTACTTAGGTTGACACAACGCACTATGTATGTTCTCTAATTTCTTCGATTCGGGTCTGAGACAATCATTGTTTATTTTAATTAAAACCAAAACAAAATATTTAGATCAAAAATAATTACCTACCTATTTGTTATTATCATTTTTGAAGTATTTGAATACGTAGCAAGTACCTTCGTAGTTTTATTTCAGTGATTAATTTCTAATTAATTAAATAAAAGTGCGTAAATCAAATATTTTAGGCGTGCAACTGCAACTACAAAAAATAGGTTAATAATCTTTGCAGCTTACCAATCTCTTTTTATTACCTATTTTATTTTTTCCGTTTTACAATAATACTAGGTATGCAGTGAGACTATCTGTGAGATAAGTACCTACTTACTCTATTTTAAGAGCTAAACATCATACTTTCTGTAGCTATGGCACGTCGTCGTTTCTTTGGCAATAATGACTACGCTGACATGATGTTAGCCCTGGGTGCTGCAGAAGGAAACACAAGAGAGGCTGTGAGGATCTACGAGGCGCGTTACCCAGACAGACCAGTACCATACAGAAGAACATTTCAAGAAGTGGACAGGAGGATAAGAGAGCAGGGAATTCGAACTGATCACCATGGCGGTGGTAGACCCAGGACCGCAAGGACACTTAGGCTTGTGCAAGAGGTTCTTCGGAGAGTCGAGGATAATCCTAGAACGAGCAGTCGGGCAGTTGCCAATGATGTTGGTACCAGTCATCAAACGGTTCTCAGAATTCTTCACGAAAACCCTATGCATCCGTATCATATCATGAAAGTACAAAAACTGACCCCGGACGATTTTGAGCCGAGGGTGGCTTTTGCCCGGTGGTATCTGCAAAGACTCCAGGAAAATGCAAACTTTGATAACGTTGTACTATGGACTGATGAGGCCTGTTTTTCACAACATGGCCTCTACAACATCCATAATTCACACATATGGAGTGAAGAAAATCCGCATGCGATCCAGGCTGTGAGAAGTCAGTGGCGTTTTTCCGTCAATGTCTGGGGTGGAATTGTTGGTGACCACTTGTTAGGACCCTACATTCTACCAAACAGATTAGATGCCCACTCCTACAACGTGTTTCTGCGGGAAGTGCTGCCAGACCTTCTAGGAGAAGTAGCACCAGAGGTGAGGGAAAATATTTTTTTCCAACACGACGGAGCACCAGCTCATTTTGCTCGGTTGAATCGGGAATACCTGGACGAGACGTACCCTGGAAACTGGATGGGACGCGGTGGTCCACATCCATGGCCAGCTCGATCGCCGGAATTCAACCCGATTGATTATTGTCTGTGGGGTCACATAAAAGACTTGGTTTACGAAACGCCCATTGAGACAGAAGAAGAGTTGATTGCGAGGATTGTAGCGGCGTTTGGCGAATTCCTGGAGAAGGCCGGGGTGTTCCGTAACATCCGCAGGAGCATGAGGAAGAGATGCCACCTCTGCATAGAAGAAGGAGGACGCCACTTCCAACAGTTCTTGTGAAATTCAGAGTTTCCAGAGGTCGTGGGTTCGAGACCCAGCCGGGACATGACAAGTTATCCTCCCATTTGGGATTTTTTACCACATAATAATATGTCTTGGGCTTACTGCTAAAATAATGGGACTTAAAAGTCCTAATCGGGCAGTATAAATAAGGCGACATTATTATTATTATTAGAATACTGACCCTATTTTTTTTACTTCCTTATCCTATAATAAGGACAGTATTGTTTTTTATCTGGAGTCTGAGAAAGTACCTATTTTTATTTCATTGTTGTGATATTTTTTGCCCTCTGTACCTAAATGTAAGGTAACTATTTAGTAATTTAGATAAGTCTGAAAAAAAGTCTGATTTTTATTAATTTTCCTAAAACATAACTATTGAAGTGTATCTATTTTTACTTTATTCTTTGTTGTGATATTTTCTTCTCTCAAACTACCTTAAACTGTTACCTACCTATTTTGTTATGTAATTTTGTTTTTCCATACTTACTGTTGTTATTTGTTTATCTTTTTTTCAAGTAAAAGATGTTGTTAAAATGATTAATAAAACATTTAGATCAGGTCAGGACCTATGTACCTGCCTATTGTCATTATAAATCTCTTGCGTTTTCAATTAATAGTTTGTACCTGCACTACCTACCTACCTACTGTAATTCTATCGATCAGGGGCTCGAACCTAGGTCTTTTACCTCATAAACCGTCTAAAATAAAAGATTAAAAATCGGATAATTAATTAGGAATAACAACTGGAGAAAGTAGGTATCCAAGTTTACGAAGAAAATGGGGACAACTTAGACAGTACGTGTTAGTAGCCTCAATATTGCCAATCATGCATTTTTGGGTTTATGAGGTTACTCGGAAAAATAGCCCATAGCTCCGAAAGTACTGAAGTCATTTTAAAAAATTATGCATTGTTACAATTCTGAGAAAACACAAATGTTTTCCTTGATGAGTGCCAGATTAGTTACATTTAAAATTTTCATGCCATTTAATGGCAAACATGAAGAAAGTCTTTCAGTCACGGTGCGTTCACAACTTTGTCTGCCTAAATGAGCATGATCATTAAAACATTAAACGAGTTAATTTAGTTTATTTTAATTAAAATTTTATTCTCAATTCAGAAATGTAATCCGTTTTTTTCTAGGTGGTACAGAAAAAATTAAATTAATCAAAAGCCAAACCAAAGTCGGAATATTTGAAAAACACACGTTTTGGCCGCCATTTTGAAAACGACAAAAAATAAAGGAAAATGTCCGGGAACATTTTTGTTGGAAATGGTCTCTTCTATCATCCCTATGATTTTGGTGCAAACTTTCTGGACCACCCTGTATATTAATCACAGTGGTGATATTATGATTATTGAAACACGCCTTAATTAATACATATTTACTATTCTAGGGACTCGAACCACTGACCTCCAGATTACTCACGATGGTTGATCGTAAGTACATAGAAATAGGTGAATCAAAACGAGCCAACTTTTCAATTGAAGTTGAATTAAATACAATATTAATTATTTTTTGTACACGAAAGATATTAGATACAATTCGTCATATATTATCCTCTGAGCCAAGTCTAACTTCTGAAGAGAGTTGGCACTTAGCAGCATTCTCCCCCAGCTGTAACCATGCTACAACACGTTCACTGGTAGTCAAGTGGTTAACGCACTAGTCTAGTAATCCAGTTAGCGTAGAGACCCGTTGGTTTGAATCCCACCCAGTGCATTAATTTGAATTTTTCACCACATTAATAATAAGACTCTGAGGGTTAGGTGGTAGAAAATACTTTGAGCATTAACCTCGCCTAGTGGTTGCCTTCCACTAAAGAGAGTTATTATTATTACAACAACAACAACATGATACACAGTCAAAAGATATAAGAGAACTCAAGGGACCGGAATTTTTTTCTTTCCAGGTTTCTCTTATAAAGAGGTAAATTAGACCTGGAATCGTTCTCTTATACCCAGGTTTCTCTTAAAGAGATGTTATTTTCCCTTATAGAGAGGTAAATTGGACCTAAGAATCGTTCTTTATATCCAGGTTTCTCCTATAAAGAGGTTATTTTCCCTTATACATAAGTAAATTAGACCTGAGAATTGTTTTCTTATATCCAGGTTTCTCTTATAGAGTGGTGATTTTCCCTTATAAAGAGGTAAATTGGACCTGGAAATTGTTCTCTTATATCCAGGTTTCTCCTATGTAGAGGTTATTTTCCCTTATAGAGAGGTAAATTGGACTTGGGAATCATTCTCTTATATCCAGGTTACTCCTATCAAGAAGTTATTTTCCCTTATAGAGAGGTAAATTGGACTTGGGAGTCTCGGACTTGGGAGTCTCTCCTATATAGAGGTTATTTCCCTTATAGATTCTGTTATTCTGTCCCGATAGCTCAGTGGTAAAGGCGGCACTCTGTGAATCCAGAGATTCCAGAGTTGGGTTGGCAGTACTGCATTTGATTAGAGAAGTCCGTTATTTTTTGCTCTCCAATAATTATTTGTTTAAATACTGTTTAAGATGTTTTTCGTTTATAATAATTGTGTAAAAATGTTAAGTTGAATGTGAGTTTCAAATTGTGCTAATTTTTCTGTGTTTACCCTGAGGATTACCTACGTAAGTAGTGAATAAGTACTTTGGATCACCTAGCGAGAAGAAATTTTCAAGATGGCTAAATTCCCGTTTACAGACGAAATCTCATTTATCTAGAAATTGAACTAATTAAATTACAAAAATTATCATCTAATGCGCATGACCAAATCAAATTTGTTGTAACTTTTGGAAGTTATCAATAGAGGGCAATCGCTCTGAAACCGATAAGCCTACCAACTGTGAAATATTTAAAATCTGACCATCAATACTAATGCGCATCATGGTAGGCGGAGTGTAGTATTTAAATTTACGAGTACAAGACAAGTTTAAAAATACTATAGCATATATTACTGTATGTATAATACCCATTCAGAGATGTCCAATGTACCTATTCTACTATACTGCTGATAACGATCACTACTGGAGATTGACCTAGTGACTCACCAACCTATTAATGAAATGGTTTACATTTCTTAATGAGATAACACCTATATCTATTTACCTGACACAAGTCTGTTTACTGAATTAAATCAATCATATAATAGGTAGGTAAGTACATAGAATAGGTACAAATCTTACGTAAAATATGGGATCAGAAAACACGTACACTCTGGAAGCTCTGTTCCGAGAATTAGGAGAGATCAAAAAGTTGCAAACTGGTAACCATACTACAGTAAGTACGAAGCTTGATAACATTCAGCAAAATTTTGAATCGGTTAATTCTGTACTTACTAAGCATTCAAGAGACATCGAGAACTTGGAGTACGATAAAAGGCGCAAAAATTTGATTATCTTTGGGGTCTCGGAGGATTCTCAACAATTGGACATGATACTGTTAAGTCTGGTCACTAACAAGCTGCAAATTAATGATTTTTCGCTCTTGGAGCTAGATTTCTGTCGAAGAATAGGCCAGAAAAAAGAGTCTCACAAACCGAGGCCCATAATAATGGGACTAACAACACAGAGACGGAAAGTTGAAATACTTAAAAATAGTAAAAAATTGAAGGGTACTTCTATCACCATTCAGGAAGATTGTCCTCCCGAAATACGCGCAAACAACAAGCTTTTACTGGACGAGATGAAGAAATTGCGTAGTGAAGGTAAATACGCCGCAGTGCGATATGGGAAGTTAATCGTTCACGACAACAGACAGGAACATGCTGCTGGTAATGTAAAGTTAAGTTCTAAACGCACACATTCAACATCTCCTGAGGAAGCTGGCAATAAAAGAATGAACCATAACTTGAGTAGTGGCACTGTAGCTGTCATGTTAGATGAAGAATTAAACCATATGGGGGACTCCAGCTCTACACCAATCGCGAATAAACAGCCAGCTCCAGGAATTTTAACGCAGACCAGCATTTCTTCTTTCTTCTCTAGCCAGGAAGAAACTGTTGTTGAAGTTGAGAAACTAAAAAACTAAATCAGGGACACCCGCACATACAGGGTGTCCAGAAAATTGGATTCTGGAATGTCAATGGTTGGTCAAAATTAAATAATTTGTGTTCACAAGATATGGATGAAATTTTAACATGGAATGTTATTTGCCTAACAGAAACATGGGCACTAGAGAAGCCCTCTATACCCGGGTGGCTAGACCACTACACCATGGTTCACTCAGATGCTGTGAGAGACAAGCAGAGGGGACGCGGTAGCGGCGGCCTCGCTATTCTTGTTGAAAAACATTTGCACTTCCAAGTGTTGGATATCTCAAACTTATGGATCTTCATCAAAATTAATTTCAATCGTAACTCACACATAATTCTTGGAAATATTTATGTAAGTCCAAAATACAAGATAGAACAAGCACTCGAATCACTCAAATTATGTCTCGATGAGTTACATGTAGAAGATGAAAATGTCATCATAGGAGGGGACACCAACGCCAGGATTTCAAACGCAAGCTATGTTGAAGAAGATTTGGCGGATGAGCTGGGAATATTAGCGGAACGGATATCTTTGGACGAAGTTGTGAATGGAAGAGGGGAGGAGCTGATGAGGTGTATGGAGGAGAGCGGGCTCTTGGTGCTCAACGGCAGGACGCACGGGGATGTTCCAGGTCAATTTACTTATGTGAGTAATGTTGGAAAAAGTATTGTTGATTTGATCTGGAGCAACCTGGCTGCGTGCAAGCTTGTGCTGGAGCTGCAAGTCTCCGACAACATTATCACGTCCGACCACTTCCCTGTCGCACTCACCTTAGATATACAATGTGAAGCTTGCAATAATATCCCATTGGAGACAAAAACAAGAATAATAAGATTCAAATGGGATCAGGATAAAGCAATGGAGTTCAGGGAGGGAATTAACAGTACAGTTCTGCCCATACAAGTTGAAAGTACGTATGAGGATTTGGTCCTACAGCTACAGAAGACAGCTCATGATACTGGAATGATGCAGGAAATATTTACAGGTAGATCAAGAAATAAGAAACCGTGGTACAACAAAGAATGTCGTGAATTAAAAAATAAGAGTAGGCAAGTTTACAGAAAATGGAAGTCTAAACAGAAAAATGAAGACCTAAATACATTTTTAAAGACAAAAAAGAAATTTTTCCGTTTATGTTTCCAGCTAAAAAGTGCTCACGATAAAGAATTAAAAGATAAAATAAATAAAATTAGCAACGCACAAGAGTTCTGGAAAGCAGTCCAAAAATATAAACCTAGGAAAGAAAATAAAAGCACAGAAATTTCAATGGATGCCTGGACAGAATACCTAATAAAAAAGTTTCCGGCCGAAACTCAGCAATACTCCCTTTTCATGACACTCTCTGATATCCGGGGGGAACAAATGGACGATTCCGACTTCTGTTTGGAGAATTAGACAAAGGATTAAGAAAGCTAAAAAATAATAAAAGCCCGGGTCCTGATAATGTGCTGAACGAGTACCTGAAAGTTTTAAATGATGATTGGAAAAGGCAGTTGCTAAATTTTATTAATTATTTATTTAATGGAGGCAACATATCCGAGAACCTAGCAAGTTCATTCCTCTTCATGTTGCACAAGAAAGGAGACGCGAAAGTTTGTGAAAATTATAGAAGTATAGCACTTTTAAATAATATATTTAAATTGATAACCCACTTAATATCTCAGCGTATTCTCGTCTGGAGTGAACAAAATAATTTATTTCCGAAACACAAGCGGGATTTAGGCCTGGACGGAGCTGTACTGACCATATCTTTTCCTTACACACCATTGTTGCTATTCACCTAATTAAGCGACATAAATTGTATGCAGCTTTTATTGATTTTAAATCCGCGTTCTCGGAAATACAACACGATATATTATTTTCAAAAATGTCTGCATTTGGAATCTCTGCAAAAATAATATCTTTGTTGAGGCGATTTTACCATACTGCTTCGACCCAAATTCGGGTAAACAATAATGTTACACCTCAAACAAAAATTACAAAAGGTGTATTGGAAGGGGATTCTTGCTCGCCGTTGTGCTTCATAATCTTCATAAACGACCTTGAGTCTTATCTCAGACAAAAGGGCGCTGATGGTGTCAGCATAAACAATTCAACAAACATATTATTACTACTATACTGTGATGATCTCATCTTGTTATCAAGCAGCAAGATAGATTTACAAAGGAAACTAAACTACCTATCCTCATATTGCACTGATAATAAAATTATAGTTAATGAAGCGAAATCCAAAGTAGTAATATTTAGACGTGGAGGAAAGCTGCCTAAATCGGATAAATTCTTCTATAATAATCGTCCCTTAGAAGTAACATCTGACTACATATACCTAGGCATAAAGTTCTCTTCACATGGAGTTTTTCATAAAGCTTCGCAGCAGGCAGCATCTAAAGGCAGAATGGCAGTTTCCGCAGTGAGAAATATCCTTGTCAATGCAAAGGCAGAATCACACGAATCCAGGATGAAACTCTACAACTCTGTAGTCACAGCAACACTACTTTATGGATCGGAGGTCTGGGGAAGCAGATATGAGGAGGTGATCGATGCATGCCAAAGTCACTTCCTCAAGTCTGTTTACTGTCTACCGCGGAACACTCCCCACTACATGCTCAGACTGGAGATGGGAGAGGTCAAGCTGTCATGTAAAGTTCTGAAGCTAATGTTAGCATGGTGGCTAAAACTCCTCAATATGGATTCCGAGTGTTATCCAAAAATATGTTACAATCAATTGATAGTATTGGATCAAAGATCAAGTAATTTAATTAAATATAATTGGGTATCTCTTTTAAAAAATAAATTGGTAACTTTGGGTTATGGGGAAATTTGGGAGGCCCAAGACCACTCACTTTTAAAAGCAAGGATGAATGAGGTTCTGATTACTAATAGGCAGCAAGCCATAGAGGAGGATTGGAGGCGTGCCTCCCTTTCCTCCTTCAGTTCTTTGTATAAAGAAATTAAATTAAAACCTGTGTGCGACACTTCATTTACCTCAGATTATTTATTAGATCTTGGCCCCATTGACCGTGTTAGGATTGTAGCCCAACTTAGGCTATCTGGTAATTTATATGTGAACTTTTACCTCAGTAAAACTAGCTACAATTGGGACGCAAATGAACTTTGCTCCATGTGTAATAATCATGTAAAAGAGGATCTGACCCATTTTATGTTACATTGTCCTCAGTATAATACAATAAGAGAAAAATATTTAAATTCGTTTACACATGATTGTAATTTGGAATATATCCTAAAAAATCTTACCAGAAAGAATGTTAATGGTATTTATTTTTACATGGTTGAGGCGTTGAGGTTGAGAGCTTTTATGAGAAATGAATAATGAGAAAATAATAATATGATCTAAGTATTTAATTTTATATAACTTTGTTATGTCTTTTATTATTATTATTATGCTTATGAAATGTCTTTAATATGTAATTTAATATGTGCCAACCGTTGTAACATTTTTTTTAAAAAAATAAATACAACTTATATAACCTACCTACCTATATCCAGGTTTCTCCTATAAAGAGGTTATTTTCCCTTATACATAAGTAAATTAGACCTGAGAATTGTTTTCTTATATCCAGGTTTCTCTTATAGAGTGGTGATTTTCCCTTATAAAGAGGTAAATTGGACCTGGAAATTGTTCTCTTATATCCAGGTTTCTCCTATGTAGAGGTTATTTTCCCTTATAGAGAGGTAAATTGGACTTGGGAATCATTCTCTTATATCCAGGTTACTCCTATCAAGAAGTTATTTTCCCTTATAGAGAGGTAAATTGGACTTGGGAGTCTCGGACTTGGGAGTCTCTCCTATATAGAGGTTATTTCCCTTATAGATTCTGTTATTCTGTCCCGGTAGCTCAGTGGTAAAGGCGGCACTCTGTGAATCCAGAGATTCCAGAGGTCGTGGGTTCGAAACCCAACCGGGACATGACAAGTTATCCTCCCATTTGGGATTTTTACCACATAATAATACGTCTTGGGCTTACTGCTGGAATAATAGGACTTAATAGTATTAATCGGGCAGTATAAATAAGGCGATATTATTATTACTATCGAGAGGTAAATTGGACCTGGGAATCGTTCTCTTCTATCCAGGTTTCTCTCATATCCAGGGCAATAACCCCGCCTTTTAGTTAGGACACATTTATATATTTTGTTTATTTTTTTTTTTCTTGTTTATATTATTAATATTGTCAATTTTTAAATTTAATTTTTACCATTATTTGTCTGTATATAATTATATATATATTATGTTCTACTAATAAAGAGGTGCTATATTAAACTGTTAGCGTAATGGGACTTCTTGTCTCGAGCCGACAGTCTAAATAAAGCACTACTATACTGTACTATACTATACTATACTAATAAAGAGTTTCTAAATAATAAATAAATAAGGTTCGACTGTATTTCAGAGCACTACCAGTGATGGAGTTCCCTGAGTGCGGCGTGGTGGTCACGGTGCCTGAGAGGCTGCAGAACACCTCCATCACTATCCGCTGCTTACGCCTCAAGTATGACCACTACTCGGACAGCTGCGAGACTTGGGCCCCCGCACCCTTACCTGATGTCATGAGATTAGGTATTATTTGTTATATTAGAAATCTGGGCCCCAGCACCCTTACCTGATGTCATGAGATTAGTTATTAAGTTAAAAAAAAATTATTCTGTGTGTGTATAACACTTACTCTGATGAGCTTTGACGGTTCCATGTAGATTCCGACAACATCCTGCAAGACAGCGCTTGTGGCATTTTGCAGCTGATTCAAGCAGACTTCAGAACCCTGGTAGAGGAATTGTGAAATATAAAACTTAAGTTAAAGTTATCATATTAGTGTTAATCACTTTCGTGATATCACAAGTACTCAAACTCGCTTTACTAAATCTACGCTGAAACCGGGACTTGAACCACCGACCTCCAGGTTACAAGTCCGCTGCCTTATCGATCAAGCTACTGAGGTCGGTGAATCGTGAAATATGAAGACGTTATGAAAGTTATTATTCTAGCTATAGATTAGGTATTATTTGTTATATTAGAAATCTAAAGTACCTAATCCAAGTAATGATCAAAGCAGAGAGTATAATAGTTCTGATAAAGATAACTCTCTTTAAAAGAGAATAAACATAGGGAGAGAGAGAGAGAGAGAGAGAAAGAGAGAGAGAGAGAGAGAGAGATAGATAGATAGAGATGACACATCCACCAAATTCGGTGGATGCGCTAAATGCACCAAATTACTTCTGGTAACTTCATAAAATTCCTATACTTTTTTTCTTAGATCTGTTCGACTACTGCAACTATCTATGGACTCGGAAGGAAAATTTCGAGAGAGAGCAGGATAGACTGATCGCTGAGTATGAGATAGAATGGAAGAAACGCATGGAGGCCCAGAAGATTATTGTTGAAGCTCGCGATGTATCGCCTGAGAAAACAACTGACAGGGTAAGCTTTCAATAATAAGACGTAGCCGACCTTAGTGGCTCAGTGGTTAAGAGCATTGGTTTACTGACCCGGAGGTTGCGGGTTCGAATTTCGGTCGGAGCGGAAAATTCTAACCGAGTTTTTTCCGTTTCCGGAATGGCATGGATGTAAAGGTACAGTGCCCTGACTGAAGTAATGCGATAGCTGTTTCGGGGCACAATTACCTTTTCAACAATAGCAACAAAAATAACAAGAGGTGACAGAGAACGCCTAAGGCCATAACTTCGCCCGGAATCACAGACGATAGTTATTTAACTTATTTTTAATGTAAATAAGGCGGCGGACTTGTAAAAGCTGGAGTTCGGTGGTTCAAATTCCAAGTTTAGAATTTTTTTTAGTAAAGCTAGTTTGAGTAGTAGTGATATTTTGATTGTGATTTACACAAATATGATAACTAACTTTAATGTCCAAAAAATCCAATATTGTTAATAAATAAATAAAATGTTTTATAAAAAAAATGTAAAGTCGTCTCGCTAGGGGACGTTCAACAGTTACGGTACCAGCCATGTCAATAGACAATAACACAAATCGCCCTTAACAGGGTTGGCTTGAGTAAGGCCTTACAGTAAAATGTGAAAGTAGGAGTGCTAGAACAATCTACTGGAGTTCCACAAGAGAAGCCCCAGTTATCACACCGACCCATCACACATGACTACTATACAATGGGGTTCGGTGGAAGAAAAAGCCACAGGCTTTAACCTCGTTCACTACATATTCTATTATGCTCTTTTTTTTCATGTCCTATTTTATTGAATGTATCATGTAGCTGACCAGTAAAGAATTAAATAATAATATAAATACTAAAGCTATCTGTGCCTTCAAATCGGATTGCTCTCCGAAAATATTTCGAAATTTTTATTTGAAAATTTATTTTCAAATAATTCAGGTTTACAAATGTAAACCTCTGCATGTGAAATTTTTAAACAATTAATTTTAACATACTATAGTTATAGTTTTACTGAGGTAGACTGAAATGTCTCCTCATTATTAACTTAGAAGCAAAAAAAAAAAAAAAAAAAACCTACATCGAAATAATAATACTATTACCCTCACATGACCAGGAAAACGAAGACCCGTCTAATTCGGAGAGCGAGGACCCGACCATGTCAGACAGAGAGGCGCCCACCCCCCGCTCTCTCATCTTCTACTCGGAGGAGGATGAGTGGGAGCAGGAGGTCTGCGAGATGAGGAAGTGCCCCGACCTTATCATCAAGGATCTGGAAGGTATTGGTAGCCGAGTGGTTAAGGGGTTGGGTGGAAGAGATAAGGGTTGGGTGGAAGAGATTGCCAAAGGCAATAACCCCGCCCTTTAGTTAGGACATATATAATAATAATTTTATTTATTTGTAATATTATTTTACAATTGAAAGTTAGGACATATATTATGTATATATATTTATTTTTTTTTCTTTATTTTTTTTCTTCTATTATATTGTATTTTAATAAGTAATTATTTGTGTTGTATATAATATGTCCTATTAATTAAGTGTAAATAAAATAAATAAGGCGCTAGTCTGGTGAACCAGGTAGCGTAGGAATCCGTTGGTTTGAATCCCACCCGATGCATATATATTTTCTCATTTATTTGAGTATGTGAACCTCCTTGTAAAGACATAAAGCAGTGGTAGAAGTGCTGAGTCATTCCTCCACTGTCTAGCTACCATCGTTCACGATGACGCCACCCTATGATGATGATAAGACTCTGAGGGTCAGGTGTTAAAAAATGCTTTGAGAATTAAAAAAAAAAAAAAATTACTTCCTAAAATGGGTCCTACAACTCCAAGTGATGTTACCCAATTATCCAGTGTTGTTTTTTTGGCGTTAGCGTTTTGATTGATAATTTGAATTAAATTCAAAATGGCATATTTTGACTGTTTTGTTCAATTTCTATTTAGACGATCTTCTTGCTCAGCTACGGAAAAACCTGGCCCCTGTCATAACGGAGAACGATGTCAACATGAGGCGGCATGTCATTCTGGGTGGGGTGTTTCATTTGGAGTTTGTGAAGCAACCACATCAACCGGTCACCCTGCCGGATCAAAGTGTCATGACCATCTGTGAGTTACGATAAATTTCTGTGTCAGGTAGCTAAGTGGTTAAAGCGGCGTCGGGGGTTCTGGTAATCCAGAGGTCGAGGGTTTGAAACCCAGCCGGGACATAACAAGTTAACCTCCAATTTGGTATTTTTACCACATAATAATACGTCTTGGGCTTAATACTGAAATAATGGGACTAATCGAGGAGTAAAAATATGACGATATTATACTATTATCATTATTAATACCTAATATCACATTTCCATTATTATTTTTAATCTGTCTGTCATTTAATTGTATTTTTAATACAAATATTTAATTTAAATATTTGTAGTCTGTCCCGGTAGCTCAGTGGTAAAGGCGAATCCAGAGATTCCAGAGGTCGTGCGTTTGAAACCCAGCCGGGACATGACAAGTTATCCCCCATTTGGGATTTTTACCACATAATAATGAGTCTTGGGTTTTCTGCTGGAATAATGGGGCTTAATATTCCTAATCGGGCAGTATAAATAAGGCGATATTATTATTAAAGATGCTTGGAATTGTGTAATAAACATTATTGTATATTTTACAATTCTTTGCTACATTACATGTTTCAGATAACGGTCCGCACTCGCTACAGATGGAGGACTATCAAGAGGCGTTCGATATCTCGGAAACACAGAAGCCAGAGTCGGATGAGGAGGACGCCTCGGAGGGCGGGGCCATGCTCAGAATGCTCAACTGGAAAAGCTGGCCCTGGTGCAGATCTCGTGAGTGAAGAACACAAGGAGAATGAGTTGTTTGTTTCTTTGTAATAATCTCGCTGGATTGGTTAATGTGGGTAACTTGGTACTTGGTATACGAGTATATTGGTATAAGTAGGGCTGTCGGCTACGAAAGCTCTTTGTCACTGCGACCTTAAATAGATCTTTTGTGACATGGGTAGCTGGTACGATTCCAGCGAATGGAGGGTAATACCCCCGTCCTGTCTACCTCAAGTCAGGACGTTAAAAACAAATATAGTCAATGAACATGAAAGGAGCCTAGACATTGGATCTGAGCGTCCATATAATCCTCTCACCACCGTGATTTAGGTACCAATACCTATCTCACGGACACGGAATTATTATATATTATCTCGCTGGATGGGGCGACCAGTCAAATTCGAACACTCATGATGCTGGCTGCTATTCCCGGCGTCACTCAGGCTGGGTGAGATTGATTTAATTACCTGATCTGTAAGTTTCCAGCAAATAGAGGGTACCTACTCTCTTACACACAAAAATCTATTTTACACACAAATATAGGTTATCTAAGCACAAAGAATCAAAAAAAATAATTTTGGAGAACAAAAAAAGTAAAAAAAAATAGTAGGTATAGTACACCAGATCAGAATTTCTTTTAGATGAAAACATTTCTTATGATTCCAGAGTTCCCGAAAATGTTCTCTGGTTTGAACCGCCAAGTATTGCGCGCTGGGACTATGGTAAAAAAATGCTGGACCAAAGATTATATTTATGACATCAAATTCAACGAAGAAAAACAGGTAAGTTCTTGTACTGGAAAACATGTGAATGGGTTTGATACGCCGCTTCGCCGAGGTTTACCTATAATTATTTAGTCGATTACACAACGATTTTTTACACATTTTAAAGTATGAATAATCTAAGTCAATGTGACTAGCTATATTATTTGAAGTAGATAATGTGCAAAAAAAGGTATATTTTTTGTAATAAATCATATACGTAGGTAATAAATTATTTATACTTACTGCCCAATAAGGAGGACCTTTTTCATTCCAGCAGTAAGTTCTTTCGGTATGCCTTCGCTATTTGTGGTCAAAATCTCAAAATATAATGACGAGGAAAAATCTATGCATTGGATGGAATCCTAACTGATGGATCCACGCCAAATCTAAATCACGAGACTCCCAAAGTTCCCACTTACGGCTTTGTGTAGATGCGGCTACCAGGTCCCGGCTCATGTAGATGTAATAATAATATCGCCTTATTTTTACTGCTCGATTAGGACTAATGAGTCCCATTATTCCAGCAGTAAGCCCAAGACGTATTATATGTGGTCAAAATCCCAAATGGGAGAGTAACTTGTCATGTCCCGGCTGGGTTTCGAACCCACGACCTCTGGAACCTCTGGATTCACAAGTGCCGCCTTTACCACTGAGCTACCGGGACAGTCGGGATGTAAGGTCACGTGATAACTTTCCACCAATCACAGAGCTCCAAAGTGATCACGTGACCTTAAATCTACATGAGCACTATAGTAGGGACCTGGCAGACGCACCTCAACCTAGCCATTAATTGCCAACAACTCATATCAATTATGTGCGCACAGATAATAAGGGTAGGTAAAGTCTGGCTGGGGGACTATAAACAGGGAGGAGACCAGCAGTCTGGGAGGGACTATAAACAGGAAGTAGATCAGCATTGGCTTGGTTCTGGGGGCCCTTGTCAATTATTAGCCTCCTTGTAAAGACAGTGGTAGAAGTGCTGAGTCATTCCTTCACTGCCTGGCTATCAATCGTTCACGATGATGCCATCCTATGATAATCCGGTGTCCACTTTTCAATTTTTTTTCCAGTTTATCACATTTCGCGCTGGTAAAATGGGGCCTTTGGGTCTCACGACCTCCAGATTCATCAACATTCCCTATCAGAGTTGGGAGCTGAAACCCACGGGAAAAGAAAGCGTTCTCCTCAGCATCACAGCGGCTACTATCATCGTCGAGTTCATTATAGCAGTAAGGTGGTTTCCCTGCACACATTTTGTTGCGAAGCGATTCGAAAATTTTATTATTATTATTTAACACTTTATTGGTCAACTACATGATACATTCAACAAAATAGGACATGAAAAAAAAAGAACACAATAGAATATGTAGTGAACCAAGGGGCGGGGTTTTAAAGCCTGTGGCTTTCTCTTCCACCGAACCCCATTAGGAAGAGAAAGGGTCCGCTCTTCCTTAACTTCCTATAAATCAAATGATATCGAACACCATTGAGACATTGCTCCACAACGCTTTGCAACACTGTCCATTGAAAATTCGAGACAAAATTTCCATATTTTTTGTCGTTTTTCAATTAATTTCTTTTTTCCTGTGATACTTAAAATTTTGATAAATATTTTTAATTTTGCTTTTTATTTTGTACTTATATTTTGTATTTGTAATCTTGTTTTATGTTTATATAGGCTTGGCCCGTAAATATACACCTGTTTAACAGGTATTGTTATTATTATTATTAAAATGTCGCGAAACGTTTCGAAACAAAATTTGGTTCTCAATGAGGAATCGGTAGGTATAAGAAAACATTAACTTATTTATAGACCATGAATTTTTTTTCTGTACTCAAAAACATAATCAGATTATTTTTTGAGTACAGATTCTGTACTCTGTCTGCTAAAACTTGGATTCTCTGAGCTCCGAACTTCCCAGGACAATTGCTTCAACCCAGTGGACCTCGTAAGATAGGAGTTCTCCAGAACTAACTAATAGTAATAATAATGCTTTTTCTTTGTGTTATTTTGTCACAATTTTAGTGGGTAGCACAGAATCATAGGACTTTACCACTTTAATTTACAATATCTTGTATATTTTTTTTTGCCTATGATTCTGTCACTGGTCGCTGCTTCACATCAAAGCAGCTGCTCATTTTTCCTCACGAGGTATGAGTGGACCCCCGGGACATACAAGTACAGAGCAGAAAAAAAATTGTACTCCGCTGGGAATCGAACCCAGGTCACCATGCGTGCAATGCCTAGCGCGCTAACCTCACTCGGCCACGGTGACTACTCTCCAAACTAACTAATAAATAATTGATTTACTTAAACAAGTTCATCAATTTAGGCATATTTTTGTGATGAAAATAATAATTATATTGATAGACCAATAATCTGTTTATACCATGATATTAGAACAAAATAACAATCACCTCAATGGAAGTTACTTTCTTGCTGGGCACCTACTTTCAAAGTTCCTCTAGTAGTTATCTACTCATTTCTCTCTTTAACTTCTTTTGCGATTCCAAGACGAACAAGAATAATAGCTTTAATAACGTCTTCATATTTCCCGATTCACCGACCTCAGTAGCTTCATCGATAAGGCGGCGGACTTGTAACCTGGAGGTCGGTGGTTCAAGTCCCGGTTTCAGCGTAGATTTAGTGAAGCGAGATAGAGAAGTTGTGATAACACGAAATTGATTAACACAAATAGTATGATAACTTTAACTTAACTTTTATATTTCACAATTCCTCTACCAGGGTTCTGAAGTCTGCTTGAATCAGCTGCAAAATGCCACAAGCGCTGTCTTACAGGATGTTGTCGGAATCTACATGGAACCGTCAAAGCTCATCAGAGTAAGTGTTTATACACACACACACAATAAAACTTGATCCAACATGTTTAATAATAGTAATAATAACTTCGCCCCGGATTACAAAACAATTGTAATTAAAAATTAATATTGTTCTCTATTTTTTTTTTTTTTTTGTACATATTTCTAAGTATTTTTAACTTTATTATTTATGAATTTGTTGTTGTTGATTGTTTTGTAAAAAAAAGTGTAAATAAATAAAATAAATAAACTCGCCACACAGTCCATACAGACCTATTTCACCTTCATAAACCTTCCCCCTCCCCTTTACCCCCTCCGTGGAAAAAAGTAGAAAACGAAAAAAAACGGCCGCTTTCAACTGCATGGTCTTATCACGACGAGGGTTTTACGCTCCATACGCACCCATTTAAGTCCTAACTTCACTGGACGTTGCTTAACTTCAGTGACAGGACGAGAACTGGTATTTTCAACTTATCATTGACGCTGGCTGGTTAGACGGGCAATTTGTTTTCGTTCATTCTCTTCCACCCAACATAAGGGTTGGGTGGAAGAGATTGCCATAGGCAATTAGAACATTTGTATTTATCTATTTCTTTCTATTTTATTGTTTATATTGTTTCCATTTTTCTATTTTTTTATAATAATTATTTGTATTGTACATACTACGTATATATACGTTTTTTTTTTATCTAATAATAATGTTGTTGTTGTAGCCAGCTTGGCTACAGCTGGAGGGGTGAGTGATGGTCTCCAGCCAACTTTATTTCAAAGTTGGCTCGTCCTGAACCACATACTTCTATGTGCGATCAACCATCATGAGGACTTAATAATAATATTCCCAGACGCTCAAGCAAGGCGGAATCGACATCTTCCCCTCGTACGACGCTTTCGTATTCATGCCTAACCTGACGGGGAAGCACCTGGTGGTAGAGTCCCACGTGTACTACTGTATGGCCCTGTTCTCCCTCAGCTATCACTTCTCCTGGTCCCGATGGAATCTGGCCGCAGGGTACTCTAACATTGTGTTGCAGATGAAGGAGTTGATTGAACGGCGAAAAAATGTGAGTAGAATAGTAATAATAATAATAATAGTACTCTTTAGTGGAAGGTATCCACCAGGCGAAGTTATTGCTCAAAGCATTTTCTACCACCTAACCCTCAGAGTCCTTATTATTATGTGGTCACAAACTCAAATTAATGAGAAAAATTCATGCACTGTGTGGGATTCGAACCAACGGACCCCTACGCTACCTGGATTACCAGACTAGCGCGTTAACCACTTGACTACCGAGTTAGAAGCCCGCTAACTCGGAATTCAAGGGCAGAAGCGTTAGAAAAACATAATAATAAAAACTAAAGTCCTAGGAGGGGCAAGGACTCTGAATGTTACAGACCTCTCTTTAAATAAATATTCAATTAAAAAAAAAAAAAAAATTCCTAGGTATCTAACTTTTAGGGCGAAATTAATAGACGAACTCTATAACTCAAGTCATTGCTAAGCGTCGGTTTTCCCTATCTTCTTACACAGTATACGCAATCCGTGACTTAAACACCACAGAGATATTACAAGAACGACTATTAATTCCGGCCCTAGAGTCAAACTACAAAGTATGATGTCTCATTATTTGTTTTACCAACTGTTGGGTTTAATTCTTAAGGACTGTACAGGTATCTTACTCAACTTGCGTTGACTATTTAGACAGTAGGAAATAAATCCATATGAATTTGACCAAGGCATGGCCTTCGCCCTGGATCACAAAATAATTGTAAGTAAAAAACTTTCTTCTATTACTTCCGAGAAATTTCTAATATTAGAAATCGGAAGTATTGTGTTCGTTTTTGTAAAAAAAAATATTTTTTTGCTCCGATTTCATTTTTTTTCATATTTCTGGACGTTTCATAACCTCCTGAGAAAATTTGGTTTTGTGTCCGTCTGTCGGTCCGTCGGTCTGTCGGTCTGTCGGTCTGTCGGTCTGTCTGTCGGTCTGTTAAAACGATTCCTTGTAACGCGCAAATCTCGAAAACTACTCGACCGATTTTGATGAAATTTTGCACACATCTAGGAGACATTCTGTAGATGGTCCCCATTTTAAATTCATCGAATTCGTACTAGCGGTTCTTGGTGAAAGAGACAATGCGCCTGACCACTAACTTTTTACTTAAACGCTGATATCTCGTGAACAGTACACCCGATTTTTGATGAAATTTTGTATGGTTAAAGCATATTATTATTTTACATAGGCTTTTTATACTCATTTTTTAAATTAATTATAATTTGACTCTGATATTTAAGAAAATCCGAAATTTTGGACAAAGAAGTCAAAAAATAAGGACCACGACTTGCCGATACAGAATTTTTTGTAGAATCTAGAATGTAGGAAAAACAATATTCTACCATATAAAAAAGTTTGAAGAAAATCGGTTGAGCCGTTATAGAGATACAAGTAATTTTCTAAAAAAATCTCAAAATTGGCACGTGTTTACAATGTGAAGCAATCACGAGGGAAGTATTGTGTCCATAATTGGCAGTGTTTTTTTATCTTTTTTGTATACCTTTATTTTCAAGTTCTATTTTTATTTTTATGTTATTAATGTTTGTTGATAATTGTTCGTTATAAAAATTAAAGTACCTATACATATATATAAATAAAAACTCACCCCTCTATTGACTTTTCTGACAGACTTCTTTTCAAACCCTGAGTGTCAGCCCGTACCGAGCTTTGTTCGTGGATTGTACAGAAGTGAGCTCTCAGTTTAACAACACTGGCGCTTTTAGCACCAAGGTAAGTTGATATGGCTGATTTTTATTATTATTTTTTATTACAAATTACCGTGGTTTACCCATTTTTAAGTTATTAATAATAACATTCTTTAGTGGAAGGTAACCACCAGGCGAGGTTTAATGCTCGACGCATTTTCTACCACCTAACCCTCAGAGTCTTATTATTGTGTGGTCACAAACTCAAATTAATGAGGAAAAATTCATGCACTGGGTGAGATTCGAAGCAACGGATCCCAACGCTATCTGGATTACCAGACTAGCGCGTTAAACACTAGACTACCAGTGTTCAACTAAATTATGCATTCGTCTGTCTGACGGAGCAAATTTGAACCCAAGACACACGCAAATCAATGTTCTCATGTAGTTCGGCTTTGCTTAAATTCAGTTATTCGACCACAGAGGAATAAGTAATGGAGAACTCATAACGGATATCTCATGGGTAATGTGTCTCATAAAATAGGCCATTTTGGATAGTTGGACCACAGAGGAAATCACAACAGTAAAAAATTAATTATTCTTCTTTTCATGGTTTTTGAAGGCAATAACGGTAGCCATATTGGATAGTTTCTTATGCGACAGGTTTGAGGCTTTACGAGTTTTCCTCTGCTTATTCCTCCATGGATCCGACTGAAATTATTGGCTTCAATTTACTAAATAACATACCATTTTTTGTTAGTATGTATACGTAGTATGCTTATCCAAGTAGGTAGCATATTCGCCTTGTACACAGGTGACCCCGATTTTAATTTTGACGTGTTCGTAGCTATTTTTCACTCGTCATCAGACTTTCCATAATATAAAAAGATTTGTGCTTTATTTTTGTACATCATTTTATTACAAAAATATTGAATAAACATAATAAATATATAAGTAATTAAAATGAATCAATATAGAATATAAGGGTTGGGGGGAAGAGAATGCCAAAGGCAATAACCCCGCCCTTCATATGTAGGTTGTTGGTATATATTTATTTTTTTCTTCATTTTTTTCTCTTTTTACTTCTTCTTATTTTGTATATTAATTTGTAATTTTTTTTTTTTTCATTCAATAAAATAGTTTCTCTCGTTTATTTTTTATTAAATATAAAAAACTTGTCCCAGGGACCGTCCTTCTGGAAGGGAAACCGAGGATGCAAGAAGCATTTCCTCTTTGAATGGCCAGACCAATTTTTTGGTAAAGAAAATGAATTTGTAATTACCTATGTTGTATAAAATGTCCTGATTAATGAAGTGTAAAATAATAATAATGATATAGAAAAGTCCTGTAATATTGTGTTTCATGACAAAAGTTTGACATTAAAATACATACAAGGAAATACATTTTCAATTTAATATCCATCGACTTTTTCTTAGTCTGACATACTCAATGCTTGCTAGAAGTTGCTGGAGGTGATTATTAATCGGATCTTTTTTTCATAGGCATTATCACCACCCTTGAATCAAACTTTGCTTATCTTTAATTTATTAATTATACCTTTTGACTGCACCTGTATAAAAAAAAATTGTAAATAAAGATTTGATCTGAATTGTTTGAATAATAATGATAATACATTTTTTCACATGTCTCTTTATTTCTTGTTCTGCTGTTTCTGCTCTTTCAGTTCTGCTGTGACTTGTACTCTCTGGTAATGGACACTTGCTCGTACATCACCAAAGACAAGCTGGAGAATATTGACTGTGAACTGGTTGCCACCGTGTACTTCCATGTTGAAATTCACGCGAGTGTTGGGGTTTTTCCTGATTTTATCACGCGACATTTAGGGCGAAATTAAGGGCGGAATTAATAGACAACATCAATTAATTTAAGTCGTTGGTAAGTGTCGATTTTCCCTATCTTACACAGTACGCAATCCGTGACTTAGCGCTACAGAGGTATTACAAAAACGTCTATTAATTCCGCCCTAATAGACGTTTTTGTAATACCTCTGTGGCGCTAAGTCACGGATTGCGTACTGTATAAGATAGGGAAAATCAGCACTTACCAACGACTTAAGTTATTGATGTTGTCTATTAATTCCGCCCTTACTGACAAAATATTGTCAATCGGACCATCGAACCCACCCGTTACAAAGAGAAGTGCGCCACATCAGTCCAGAATAAATTAGATATCATTCACACAGTGGGACAATTGAGTAAACAAATGAATTGGAAATAAATAATATAAAAGGTTTTTTTTTAAGGACTTCATTCAGGACCTACAGTTTTTTTAAGGACTTCATTTATGACCTGCGATAAAGTTGTAAATTTTGTGGTTTCGGTCACACAGGTCTTTGAAAATTACATGTTATTGTTTAAACAAAGTCCGAACAAACAATTCTGGTTTCTTAGTAGGTTTCAGTTATAACAAAAGGAATGAAGAATCATTCGACATTTGGCAAGCACAGATGTACTTATTGACTGGTGTACTCTCCAGAGGGATGAAATTCAGAACAACTTCGAGTATCTATTTCGCTTCTACGAGTGCCAACTTATTACGAATCCTGCAAAGACATTGGTGAATTGAGTCAAAGTAGGTGGGATAGAAAAATGAAAATGAATTCTTTTGATAGGTGGTTTGAAAAAAACACAGAATTTCTCGCAGACAAACTTTTGCCGCACGCAAGCGTCCTCTGTTTTGACTGGCAGTTAAATTGTTCCTGTGAAATGCGAAGAGCTTCTTCTTGATTCATTGAATGTCTGTGTCTGTTAAAGAGTTCAGTTGGTGTTGGTTAATTTGGAACTCTCTAAAAATAAAGGAATTGCATCTGTGGTTCTCATTGTGATGAGTTAATTATCTTTGATATTCAGTGTTTGCGCTCATAATTTGGCTCCCTTAATTGTAATATTTTTTTGATCTGTGAATTCTATTTAAAAAAGTATTTACGAAGAATTTGCGCGGAATTCAGGTATTCATAGAATAGCCTTATTTTGATTTTAAATAAGATTAAATTTTTATTTTCTCTCTTTAGAAACTTTGTTTTAAATATTTTGTATAAAGTCAAACGAAAAGTTGGTACATGTAAGTAAATACAGTTTTCATCATACACCAGTAAACTATTGCCCTTTCTTATCCATGGTAACTCTATACCCTATATTCTGTTTTTTGGATTTTGACAACAACAACAACAAAAAGCTTTTGGCTCTCTAAAACTTTTGGTTCTGATCAAAGCAAAACAATTTGTTTGAAATACCTATTTATGAAAATAAAATAAAAAGCAAAACACTTTGTTTTGTAAAATTGATTGCAGTATTTTTTTTGATTGAAAAAAAATTATTAAAAATTAAAAGAAAAGATTAAAATAGACACTCAATAAATTTGTGATTCAAAAGTCCATGATGATAAATGTAAGATGTAGGTTTTTCATTTGTGGTGATTCACGTAGCGTAGAGATCCATTGGTTTGAATCCCACTCAATGCATGATTTTTTCTTTGTTCAACTGAGACCACATACTCGTACTTACTAAAAAAACCAAAACAACTGCTAGAATTGAGAGAGCCTTTAGACTCTTTATTCCTAATTGGGAAAACACAAGTGTCTATTTTCTTATTATGATATACTTGAATTTTAAATAACTACCTACCAATTTCTACTGTATAATTATTATGCTTGATTAGTATATTATTATGCTTGATCCATAGATAAAAATCAGGTTCAAATTTAGTTTTTTGATTCCCAGCTAAATTTCGAAGCCCACTAGCTCTAAACAGCTGTCCGTGTATGTCTGAAGCTCTGAGAACAATATGCAGGATGAATCTAAATAAGGTCAAAAAAATTCTAGGGCTAATAGAAGTCGTTGATTTCAATCAAAACGTTCTATAGTGATTATGTCGGTGAAGCTTCATATTTTTGGAGAAAAAAATCACAAAGAAATTGAAATCTTCACCTCCGTTTATCATCGATTTTTGAAAACACTCTAAATATACGCACAGACAGGTTTTTATATTTTTTAAAATATTGTAATTTTAAAGCAAATTTAATGATCTAAGTTATCATTTTTGTGTTAATCACTTTCATGATATCACAACTACCCAAACTCGCTTTACTAAATCTACGCTGAATACGGAAAATTGAACCACCGAGCTCCAGGTTTCAAGTCTGCCGCCTTATCAATCAAGCTACTTGAGGTTGGTAGCTTGATCTTAATGATTTTTTTGAACTGTGCAGGTATTTTTTTTAACTTATAATAAGCAGAAAAAAGATAAAGCGAATTTAATATAGACCTAAGGGTCGGAGAATCACAAAATATCCACTAGTTTTGGAAATTAATTATTTCCGACAAAATCATTATTGAATATATATTATTCTTTATTCTATTTCATTGAACGAGTTCTATCAGTCCTAGAATTTTTTGTGATTCACCCTGTATAAATGTGATAATGTTCGCGACAGTAACTGGACTGATAATTGTTTATTATTGTATTTATATATTTGCCTAGTAACTCCTTACTTGCTCCATAATACCGCCACTGGTCGTTACTCATACGCAAGTAACTACTGATTTTTCCTTACTAAGTATTAGTGAATCTCAGTCAATCAAGTACAGAGCAAAAAAATCCTTCTATGCTGGAGATCGAACCTGGTCACCATGCGTGCAAATCTAGTGCGCTAAATTATTGGTCGAAATTTAGATGTTTTTAGATGAATGTTTTAGATTAATGAAATTTAGATGAATGTTTTTTTAAACCCACAGACAACACAAAATATATAAAGACCTGTTTTTACTGCTGGAGTAAAGGAACTTTTCAGTTTTACCTCGGCAGTATAAACAAGGTTATATTCTATTCAAAAAAAAAAAAAAAAAAAAAACCAAAGTTGCGCAGGAGGTAATGAAACGTCCAGAAATATGAAAATATTGAAATTTGGAGCAAAAAAATTTATTTTTTTTATAAAAACGAACACAATACTTCCGATTTCTAATATTAGAAATTTCTCGGAAGTAAAAACTAAAGAAAATTTATTTTTGTTGTTTTTTAACGGAAAAACAGTGAGGGAGCGAAGCGACTTCACTAATGAGGTTCTGTTTTAACTTGGGATGGGTTTCGAGACCGCGACCCTTGAATAACTCTGGTAATCCGGCAGCTACTAGGACTGACTTCCAAGACGGCAGCTACTAAAACAATAAATTATAGATGAAGGATGGTTAGGGTTTTTAACTGATCAAATGGTTAGGTATAATAATATTAGACAAATAACATGCAACGATTTTTTTTTATAATATTCGTTATAATATTAGCTCAGTAGTTAAATATTCGCTTTCCATGTGGCAGGTCGCGGGTTCGATCAGCAGAGTCGACAAAAAATTGTGGGTTTTATTCAAAAATTGGTTACAGTCGTTTGAAAAGGGATATTTGGTGCGCTCTTTGTTGACCCAGCACCAAAAATGGAAAATTATTGTTGTCACTTCTCGTCCATCAGAGGGGAGGCATACTACGGGGATGGACAAGCACAACAAGACTAACAAGTGTCTACAATAGCTGCTGTTTCTATGGCTATACGAAATGAAAAAATCTGGTGTGACACCAGACGACTTTCCTTATCACTCGAAAAAAAGGGTCGAATTTCACCACTGGTGACTCAACGGTAATATTCAGCTATAAATCAAATGTCAAATTCGTAATCAGCATCTCAAAATCATTGGATTTGATGAATCACAACCCCCATTTAGGGTTTTAAAAATAAAAAGTTCCCCCCAAAATACCGGTTAAATTGGGGCCGGGATCCAAAAATTTTCAAGATATCAACAACAAAAAATGATCAGAGTAAGAAAAATTTTCATTCCAATAAATAGTTGTTCTCTAACTTTTTTTCTATCTTTAACCAATCCAAAGGAATCCCTTGCAGCCACTTTTTGCGGCCTGCGGCCGCAGAGTGCGGCCGATTTCAACCAAAAGTTTCGTGGTCCGTGTAGTACTTTCATACCAAATTTGAAGTCTTTAGCACTTATCGTTCTCGAGATATCTTGTTCACACACGGACGGACGGACAGACAGATAGACGGACGGACAGACAAACGGACGCACGGAACCAATGACCGAAAACAACTTTTTTGTTATCCTGAGGCTATGATTTTGCTCAGAAATGTGAAAACTGGGTAGGTCAAATTTAAGACAAATACAATTTACTTTCCTTATTATGGGATAAGAAAAGTAAAATCATACCTCGGGTGATGGGTTCGTTCCCAAGAGAGCAGGATTTTTTCTGCTTTGTAATTGGATGTTCGGATTTTTCCTAGGTCCACTTTATACCAGTCACAGTAATACCTCCTTAGGAGAAATGAGTACCTACCTACTTGAATGAATAACGACCAGTTTTTGATATAAATTAATTTAGAGAATAATAAATGGATTTCTTTGCGTTAATAAAAATTATATAACATAAATATTTATAATTTCTTGAAAGGAAAAAGTATGGTACGGTAATCGTGTGGTAAAAGTCGTACATTCTAAAATCCTGCTAAAAACTCTGTATCAATCCCTTTTTGAAGAGGGGAAATGTTTTGAATCCTGCGAGATTTTTGTGTATTTATCTTTCCCCTCTTCTTTCAGTTTGTTTTCGAACTTGACATGGAGTGTTTGCGGGGTTCTCTAGTCTAGTCTCTGAAAAAGAAAATTCAATTTTCTTTTTTAAATTTTTTAATCTAAGTGCTGTGTAGCAAAATGACACACATAGATTCCAGGTTTAAAGTCAATAGTTTCCCAACTCTAATCTTTTGAATAAGAAAAGAAAACTACAAACTACTGGAATGTGGAACATGACAGTTTACTCCTAGCAAAACTGGAAGCTGCAAAAGAAGTCAGGTAAGAAATTTATTTTTTTGGATTTTCTAATCTTTTTCTCAACAATACAGTTTTTATTTGATTGAACTTCGATTTAAAACAATTCTTTAAGCCCTTGTAATAATAAATTTTCCAATATGAACTTGAGTGGTGAAATCAAGAGTATCTTACTAGTTACTGTTATAATGAAGTGTTAACTGTTTAGAAATACCTCTACTCATAAGTCAATGGCACACAACTCAATGTATTTTACCTTTATCAAAAGAAAGGTATCTTTTGAATGAGTACCTTTTTAAATACCTACCCTATGACTCCCCAAAACAATAGCCATAGTCCCCAAGAGCCAGTTTGAAACACCTCCTTTGTGAAAACATTTTATGAATGAATGACTTTTGGCTCTTTTCAATAGTTCAAGGTAATCTTCTTTGATCTATTCATTGATAAAACAAAGTGGAATTCAATTTCAATACCTAGTTGTGAAAAATGGTAACTCTAGACACAGAGGCTCCAATCCCCTGATCTTTTGATCTTACTTTTGACTTCTTTTTTCTTGCACTTTTTTTTGCAAAAGAGTTCTTGAAAATTTTGCATCCTAACTAGTGCATTGATGTTTTTTTATTTTTTATTAAACAGTAACTTGGTTAACTTACCTGTACTAAATATATTATACATTAATTGTTTGTTTCATAATTTTAAGGAAGGTCTTTCATGTATTTCAAATCTGTTGTGAATTTTTGTCTGATGAATAATGATGTATAGGTACTTAAATTTAAAGTTCATATTTTTTGTTTTCAAATTCATCAAGTGCACTCTTGTTTTTACTTTTATTTCAAGCATTGAGCTAGGCTATTTTATGTGATCATTCAGATGTACTTTTGGTTTTTAAGACTAGCTTCCCAGATGGCACACAAGGTTACACAACCTTTATAGACTCTGAATTTTCCTTGTAAAAATAACCTTTACTTCACAAAGTAGAAAATTATAAAAAAAGTATGAATTCCTTGTAAAAATAACAATTACGTTACAAGATTTGAGAAATTTAAAAAAAAGTAGGTATAAAATAATAAGTTTGCGGAAACCTTACTTAGGCAGTAGAAGAGGTTTTTTTGTGCTGTTCCTAAAGAAAATGAAAAATATTTGTTCTGTTACAAAAAACAGGGATTGTCCCATGAATATTAAATTTAAGTGTTGTATGATACTAAGATTTTTCAGCCTGAAAGAAGTTAATGATTGGTACTTTGATATTTTGTGTTCCTTAGTTTGTTCATTACTAAGTGTTTTAAATAAATTTATAGTTTTGTTGTGTTCTTTTTGGTGTTCTTTTTTTTTTTCATCCATAACATTCATGTAAAAAGTTATTGCTTAGCTCTCAAATTTTTGAAAAAGCATATAATTTAGAATTTTAAAATGCAGCTGAAATTTGTGGTAATTTGTCCTCTCTACAATATAAAAATAAATTAGATGAAATTATGCACCATAGTGGTTTGAAAAAAAAAAAATTGAACTCAAGACACAAAAACTTGGTATATTTAAATTTTATAAGTAGGTATGAGAATGACATTAGAATGAACTTTTTATGTATGTTACAAAATAGCCCAGATCTAAAAATCATAATAATCATCCAAATTCTAGGTAGTTTCAGGCTTTTTTTTTCTGAGTACAACAGCAACATTCTTGTTGTCCAAATGCGCAAAAGACATAGCACCACTAACATAAATAATAATAATATCACCTTATTTATACTGCCCAACTGGGGCTTATGAGTAGAATTAATCCAGCACTAAGCCCAAAGTGTATTATTATGTGGTCAAAATTCCAAATGAGAGGATAACTTGTTAGTCTTGGCTGGGGTTGTGAATTAGCAACCTCTGGATTACCAAAACTGACCAACACCTTGACCACTGAGCTACCAGGACAGATTTAATTAGAGCTTAGGTTGTTGAAATGAAATTTTACTATTTAACTTAGAATTAATTAGTGCAGAGAAGCATTTAAAGATATGCCTTCTCTGCACTAAAATAAGTGCAGCAAAAATATTGTTAGGGTAGGTTGGGCATTTAATTTGTTGATATAATTAATGACTGATCATGATAGAAAGTTTAATAATGTGGTCAGAATAAAGAGGTGCTGGTAAACCTGTTATTCTTTACTGAGATTACATTTTAATGGTTTGATTTCAGGACCAAGGCTTTGGAGCTTGAGAAACTAAAGTCTATGATAATTCAAGAAGTTGAGTGTTCAGATCAAGAAGATAAAAAATTCAGGACTACAAGAAAGAAATGAGTCCTTAGTGCAAGAGAAAATGGCTCATGTAGAGGAGTTGAGGCAAATACATGCTGACACAATGCAGTAAGTAATCCAATCAATTCTTTGTTCCCATACTTCAGTTCAGATCTCATTATTATGTGGTAAAAATCCCAAATAAGAGGATAATGTGTCATGTCCTGGCTGGGTTTCAAACCCACAACCTTTGGATTCACAGAGTGCTGCCTTTACCACATTTTTTTTTTACTTAAAAAAAAAAAAAAAGGTCTAAAAGCATGGTTGAAATTTTTCTACCCCTTAACCTTTGTAGTTTTTTCTGTGTTTTAAATTTTCATAAACAAGGATATTATTATTATTTATTTTTAACTAAGTGTTTTATTTTTAATTAGGATATTATCATTCAAAGTAATTTACATTTTCTAGACCTTCTTCAGCACTAAATGTTAGTTTTGTAATCATTTTTTCTCTTAAATATGCTATAATCAGTAACTTGAGTCATTGTAACATGAAATCAACATTGGCTCTAACATAGACAAGGCTTTCTCTTTCTATTTTTTTTTTTAATAATTCAATATAAAATTAATTGAATTTACAAACAGGCAATCCACTTGATATTATTTAGAGCTTGTTTACAATTAATTTTCAAGATAACCTGGAAGAAACACTCACTTAGAGAATGCCTTATAGAAGAGTAAATCAGGGAAACATCTACAGTTCTCTACCATGTTTTTTTTAAAGAGATATTGGTAGCTAGGGATATATATATATTTTTTTCTTCATTTCCAATCATTAGTCAAAATCAGTTGCTATTCAATATTCACCTTTTTAAAATATTTGTTCTAGATGGAAAAATGTGATCAAAAAAGCAGAAGAAGCAAAGAACCGATCGATTGAAAGGGCAAAGCGAATCTATGAAGACTACAGACCCCTGAAGATGACATTGATCGTATACGACGAATATATTTGGGAATGGAAAACCTTCCAGAACTACATGAAGAAGAGAAAGACCTCATTCCACCTGAGTGAGTTTATTTTAGCAGGCAGTAGTTCCAAATATTCTTACCATCAACGCTCTCTTTTTTAATCAACTATGGACATCATGAAGACTTGATGCTTTTAAACTCTATTTTACGCCCATTTTCCCTCAAATTGACAAGTTATCTAAGCTGTTGAGGGTTACATGGTCTACTCCTCCCTGATTCAAATCCCATTTGAAACAAACACCAAAATCTTACATTCCCCATTTGTAAAAATAAGCTATGGTCTTGTGAAAGTTTATTCATATAATAAAAAAAATAAGCTGTTGGCATAGTGGGACTTCCTAGTCTTAACAGATATTAACTAGGTGATTCTAATTTAAAAAAAAAAAAAACTTTCAGAATGTTAAAGGGTTTAGGTAGACTTTAGACTTTACATCTCCATTTTGCTTAACATTTTTATTAATCATGCCTAATATTTTTATGGATAATGGTAAATTATGGTAAAAGTAATCCAATTTTCCTCAAGTTTCTTACTAATGTCTTCTTCTGTTTGACAGACTGTTTGCTAGTCGAAGTTTTTTTGACAAAACCGTTCAAGGCAACCAACCCATTGGTGTCAAAGCTTGAACTCGCTGCCCAGCTTTGGGCCTCCCAGTGTCATCTGCACCCCCACCACCCCGGTGTCTATTGCCTGCCGCATTCCTACCACATGTTCCCACCCCCTCCTCCACTGCCATCTGATGCCGAGCACAAGCAAGGGTCCCGCAGGACAATAAGGCCCATGGCCCATCTCTCTGGGACCACCACCCACTTTCAGGTAAGATTTATACCTTTTTTTTTTTCTTAGTCATAAGTTAGTCCATAAGTTAGATAGGGTGACAATGTGTTTATACATTTTTTCAATGTCTTAAAAACAATAAATATACTATACTATACCTATAGTGGTCCAAACCACTTTGTCACTATTTTTTTTTTTTTTCCGTCTCAAGAACCACTTGAGGTAGAAGCTTGAAACAAAAAAATCATTCACAGGAGAATATGGACTCACCAGCGTTGAAGGGGTCAATGACAGGGTTCATGGGTGTTTCTCGCGAATTTTAAATGGAAAGTATATTTCTTATACCACAATAATTAGAAAGTAAGTAGGTAGTAATGTTCAAAAAAAGAGAAGAGGAAAAATAGTTCATGGTGAGATTTTTTTCTATGAAGCTTACTTGAAACACCTTTCTTTAAAAATAAATATATATTAGCTGTCTTTTCATTCTTTAATCTTTTTTTTATCATCCATTCAACCTTTCACTTTCCCATGAAAATGTTCTGGTTTTCCCCCTATTTTTGGTGCATTCCCATTGATTATATGCTATTTAAAAACATTATTCCATCCAAACAAGTATAACAGTATAATTTTCTTCTCCATTTTTTTTGTTCAGACAACAACCACCTCCAATGAAATCTTGTCTCCTTGTCATCAACAAATTCACCGCAATGCGCCCATCTGTCCACTATGTAAAGCCAAGTCGCGAAGTCGAAATCCGAAGAAGCCAAAAAGAAAACTTAGGTCAGTTTTCGTACAAGTATGTACACCAGTAACATGAGATTGTTTTTGTTTCATGTATTTGCAACAGAAAGCAAGTCAAATTTTTTCAAATAGCAATGATCATCGAATTGTTTTCAAATGACATTGAAATGGTTGACTGTTGAGTTGGTGTGGTGCACTTAGTTTTAGAGATTCAGCTCGTCCTAGCACATAGAACCAGCCATCATGAGAATGCTTGTAAAGCAGTTAGTGTATTTTTTTTTTAGCATCAAGTATGCGACCCATTGCAAACCTTTCTTTAATTTATCAACAAGATTTGTCAATTCAGAATTTTGTACCAGCCTTTGAAAAATAATTGATGATGCAAAGATTATATCCCATTCAGGTGATGATATGTATTATAAAGTGATACAACCTTAAGTAAGTTTCTCAATATCCGATATGTATACAAAGACATTTCCAATTCACTTGAGAGTTCAACCAACTTATGTTGAATAATAATAGTAATATTGATGAATAAATTTAGGACCATCTTTTTAAAAATAAATTTTTCCTCATGAACAAACTTGTAGTCCTTGTTACAATTCAACCTATAAGTACTGTTGCGTTGGTGATCTTACATATTGAGTTTTTATTTTAACAAAAAAAATAATTTATCAATGAATAGTTCTAATAGCTGCAATTCTTTATAGGCTGTAAGTTTGATGATACTTTTTTGTTGCTTGTTTCATAATCATAGAAGAACTATGTTTTTGTTTGACACACAATTTTGGCCAAAACAAATGCACAAGTTCAAGTAGAAAAAATGCTCATTAAGTAATCAACCACCAGGAGAAAGTCATTTGTCCTGACAGAACATTTTCATATACAAGTGTGTTAATACTTGTAATATCATAGATCGTGTCGCCAGCGTCGATGGCGCGTTGAATTCACCAGTTCTCGTAGGATCAACAAAGTTAAGCAACGTTCAGCGAGGTGAAGACTTCGTGATGCTGGCATTCCGGCCCAACCCAGGCTGGGCGAGGTTTAATTGTGGGTAGCAGGTTTGTGAATGGAGGGTAACACCCCCGTTGTGATATGACCATGCAGTTGAAAACGACGTTAAACCCAAATTAAAGAAAAAAAAAGAAAGATCCTGTCAAATCTAACAAACATCTTTAACACTACTTTCCAGTATTTTTTTCTTAAATTACCTGAAAAGAATGGTAATGTGTATTACCATAAACTTGAAACTAATTTTGTTCTTCAGCATCCCTTACAAGCTTGATGAATTTAATATGTTTTGATATTTCCCTTTCGGAGTTGCCAAATCAAGAGAAAAGCACAGGAAGGTATCTAAGATGTAGTCATGGTTAACTTTTACCCTAATTATGAATTTTTGTGGTGAAGTGTAATCCTGCTGTGATGTATGTAACATTTACCGCTTTTAGATTAAAAATCTTATTTGTAAGGTGGATGAAAATTTATGTTAAATCTTCTGCTTCAAATGCTTTAGATATTCGTACATACATAAATAGGATTGTAGAAACACAGAACAAACGAAAGCATCTGATTAGTTCAAGCAAGATCTTGAACCATTTCTTCTTTTGGCTATCTTCCCATATTATCTAAATGTTCCTATTTATTTTTATGTATTTTTTTACTTGTTGATTCATATGTGTATTTTTTTTATGTATGTACTTACTGTTTATTTGTATGTTTGAAATAAATAGCATGCACCTGTATATAGTTTTTGCTGGAGGAAAAAGAATCTCAAAATTATAATTATAATCAGCCACAGCAAAAGCCTTCATTTATATTATTAAACACGTCACTCATTATTGATTTGGGTGTCTGTACAGATGTTACACAGTGTAATGTTCAAGTTTTTCAGAATCCAAACTTTTTATTTTGTTTCAGCTTCTTAAGTAAAACACACGTTATTTTTTACAAGCTGTTTATTGGATGAGTCCTTCTGTTTATTCTTGGACACAGTGGCTTCATAGATATTTCCATCAATTCGTACCAAAACATTTGTAGATTTCAAATTGTCGAAGTATAAACGATCAAACTATCCCAAATTTACTCGAACACTCATCAGTAGTTAATCAAGTCTTCAAATCACAAAAAAATCCAGAATCAATTAAATGTGTGTTGTTTGATTCAAATTTTACTTTCTATGATCTCCCTAAAGTATATTTATCTCGGTATAAAGATGTTTTCAAGCTTTAGATGATAAGGTACAACCGATCCCACGCTCTCAGTCTTTTTTTTCATGCAAATTTTCTAACCCAGTCTTCTCTGTCATTCCATCTGTCAGGGGTACCAAAGTACCTACTGTCTATTAATTATCTAACCTCGAAATTATTTGATGAGAACATATCTGATACAAGTAGTTCAAACAACTCTCATAAAATTTGATATCATAATATTTCATTTCAAGTATGATTTTTGTAGTGTGGTCTAACGCGCACGTTTAGAGAAAAGTTTAGTAGAGAGAGAGTGAATTTAAAATCTAAAGAAAGGCGTGGAATTTATTGTATGTTTTTTTCAAGAGTTTGGATACTTTGAGCTCTCTTCAGCTATTGGTCAAATAGCACCTGACTATTTTCGTGTATTGTAGCAATAAAATTCTCTTCCTGAAGTATTTATTTACGATAAATTCATCCAATTTGTAATTAACTTTCTAAAGGCTCATGGAACCTATTTCTTTCGAACAGAATTCTTTAAACGACTTTAGTTTTTTAGGGCGTTGAGAATTTTATTATTCGAGACATTGGAAGTACATTCAGGACTACTTCCAGGCTTGAGATAATTTTAAGTTTAGAATATGAGTATTTTATGCTTGGATATATTTTTAAACATAGCATAGGGATAACTTGAAGCTTGGGATCATTTTCAGTTTATATTGACTCATTATTTCAAGTTTGGAAATATTACTAAGTTCAAGCTTTCTTCTGAATTTTCTACTCAGTGCAGTAGACTACTTGAGTGCTATCTCAGGTAAAGGCTGTGATAGGCTATCAAATATGAGCCTTGGATCCATGTTAATCTGCGCTAAAAGAAATTATTGCCATTCTCCTTTTCAACTTTATGTAAATTTAATGCTAAAAAAGAGAAAAATTACATAGTTGTTCTTTTATTTCGATGTACATTTTTTACTGTATTTTCAATTTATTTATGAAAATAAAAATACATTTATTAGTGTTCTCTATTATTTAATATTTACCTAATCATTCTGTTAATTTATTTTGCCAAAATCATATTATAAGCAAAGTTACCTATTTCTAGGACATTTCATTATTAGTTTGTTAGACAAGACTGCCTGGAAATCTACAAATTTGGGAATCTGATTGAATAATTATCACTCATATTATTACTGGTTATTAAAAAGTACTAGGTACAGAAATATTGCGACTTACAAGAAACCTTTCAATCATTATTCCCAAGCAAAATGTATGAATATTGATTAAATAGTTAACCGCTCCTATCAGCGGTTTGTTACTGATCAATCATTGGAAAATTCGCATGGCTGACTTGGCTAAGAATGTAGCTCGTTGGACAATGTATATTTTGTCACCACAAAGTTAGCGTTGGAGTAAATATTTATTTTTTATCATTATACTTACGCAAATCTTTCTAAAACATGGACTTCTAAAGAGTTGAAAAAGCTTGGTTCAAAATCCAATTCATGGGATTCCTGTTGCTAGGGATTTTGTCAAAAAGAAAAACAGATTTAACATCCCTAATTCCAAGTTTCCCCTTGCTGAGCTATTTGCGTTTAGCTACTTTGATTATGAAAGTGAGAGAGAACAAATGATTTTACACTCCGGGCGTTGTGTTTGTCTTATTTATACTTATTAACAATATTTGTTACTAACGTTTTTTCAGGAACTCTAGACGTAGGGCGAAATGGACAAAATTGAACTTAAGTCATTCCCCTTAGCATCGGTTTTCCCTATCTTAGACAGTACGCGGTCCGAGACTTAGCGCCTCAGAGGTATTACAAAAGCGTCTATTAATTCCGCCCGTGATTAGAACCCGATATTAGAGAATTTAAGTCCGTCCCGGTAGCTCAGTCGTAAAGGAGGCACTCTATGAATCCAGAGATTCCAGAGGTCGCGGGTTCGAAACCGAGCCGGGACAAGACAAGTTATCCTCTTATTTGGGGGTTTTTACCACATAATATTGAGTTTTGAGCTTACTGCTAGAATAATGGGGCTTAACAGTCCTAATCGGGCCGTATAAATAAGGCGATGTTATTACTATTCAAGGACCGAAATCCTTTCTCTTATATCTAGAATTTCTCTTATAAAGAGGTTAAATGTCTAGATTTCTCTCTTATAGTTAGAGGGTTAATTTGACCTGGAAATTGTTCTCTTATATCTAGATCCCCCCTTTAAAAGAGTTCCCTCTACACGGTGAAAAACCAACTGCGAAATTTAAACATAGTATTGTGATTAATTAAACATACGGGGGACCCTTGCAAATTTTAGCATACGCGATATTTTCGACTTTAGCATAAAGTGGTTAGCATAATTTATGCTAACGAAATTTGTCAAAAGTCGTGACGTCATAGTTGTGACGTCATTACTTTTATGCCAACGGATGTATAAAGTTATGCTATTGTTCAATTCAATTCAATTCATTGATAGCATAATAACATGTTTAACTTGCATAGGTCTATGCTCTGAATTTCATTTGTTTAACATAACATTATACGTATCTTAGCATAAAGTAATTCGCCTATCATAAAGATTTTTGCATACTTGCTGTGTCATTTTCATACCAGTATACGAAGTAAGCATAGTGTTTATGCTAACTGTTATCGAAGTAGGCATACTTTAAAAACCGCATGCTAAACGTTGGCATAGTGTTATGCTAACTGTTATGCGAAGTAGGCATACTGTTAAAAACCGCATGCTAACGTTGGCATAGTGTTATGCTAACTGTTATGCAAGTAGGAAATACTTTTTAAAAACCGCATGCTAACGTTGGCATAGTGTTATGCTAACTATTATGCAAAGTAGGCATAACAATATGCGAACGTTGGTATGGTCACTATGCGACCCCTTGGCATAGTGACTATGCTAACGTGGCATAGTCACTATGCCAACGTTCGCATATTAAAATATGCGAACGTTCTCATAGCAGTATGCAAAAGTATGCATACAGCTATACGTATGATAGGGTATAGCTGTATGCATACTTTTGCATACAGCTATACATATACCTATGTATTTGAATGTACAGAAATTTGCAGGATAGCCTCCGACTAAGTGCAATAAATATTTTGCACTCGGACGGAAGTCATCTACATGCATATTCCTAGTCATACAAAGTCATAGGATATATGTATTGCCCTATGTGTGGGAAAATGAAGAAGAATTCAATTCAAGTAAATATAATGTACAACACATTAACTCTTTATTTACAGAAATTACAGATCAACAATTTTTAAGTTTACAGAAATTACACATTAACAATTTTTAATTTACAGAAATTACACATCAACAACTTTTTATTTGCAGATATTACACTATATATACATTTAAGAAAAAAAATACAACTTATATGGTTACATTATCGGGGAGCGGTTAAAATGGAATTGTCAAAGGTAATTACCATTTCTAGCACGTACAGGACATGAGTCCTGCTTACAATAATTATGAAAAAATAGTTTGGAACAATTTTTGACAGTCCTCGCAAATGAGCATAGTAAACAAATATATGGGATGATTTTTTTTTGTGGGAAGCACAAAGCCTCTTCACAACTTTTGTGTGTAGCGCAGCATTACTAAGAGCCTCCTTTACTTTTCGAATTATTCTATTAAAATTCATTTCTTTTTACTTGGTACTTACTCATACAAGTAACTACTCATTTTTCCTCACGAATATGAGTGGACCCCGAACATCCAAGAACAGAGCAGAAAAATTCCTTTCCCCGCTGGGAATCGAACCCCCGGTCACCATGCGTGCAATGCCTAGCGCGCTAACTCACTCTGCCTACGGTGATATTAGTAAACAAATATATAATAGTAAGCAAATTGAAATAGAATAAAACAACAAAAAATACGATAAAGGAGCTCAAAATTTGTACGTACAAGTAAACTAAACTAAAAAAAGTATATAAAAAATTCTCTGTATAGGGGCTGACACATGTAGGGGAAAAGGGGGGGCAAAATGGAAAAGACAAAAAGAAAATGTTTTTCAAATATTGGAGGAAGAGAGCAGAAAATAGAGCAAGTTTAACAGCTCAAAAAGAGGATTGTAAAACCGAGACTTTTGATGGTCGGAAATTTAATTAAACGTAACCTCCTTTAGTCCCCGACATTCCCCTACTTTGAGCAGGACAAATTACCTACCTAGATGCCCTGGCTTTCTCTATTTGCTTTTAGGCATTAATGCAAGGTCAGCTAAAAAATTTAGTAGTCGGTGCATGAATCTTATCATACTTGGTGGATATTTCGTAGAAACCTAGCTAGAGTGTAAGCCACAGATGTTGACTCTCTTCTGGGTAATTTTCAATGTTTACAAAGAAAATCTTGAAACAAAGATCTACAGCTGCTACAATTGAATTTTGAGGTTGTAAAATGTCATCCACAACACAATAAACATTGGTTGGATTTTTAAAATCACCTACATACATTTTAGGTCTGTACATTTTAGTCAATTTTTCGATCCGACTCACCCTGCAGGTTTCAATGTTAGAAGGACGGGGACACATGTATTATGAATCCCTCGCAAACTTCAGACCTTGATTGGTTTCCAAGAGTGACACTTCACCTTTTTTGTGGCGGGAACTGATTGAGGTAGGGCAGCAATAGCAAAACACTGCGCAGTCCGAGGCCCTCTCCTTCACGGCTTTTGCTAGGGTGATGTCTGTCCCTGTGATGGAGAAGACCTTCAATCAAACACGTTGTTCTTCCGGGGATGCAATTTGTCAAAGTCCATGTTTATCTAGAACATAGAAGAACACACGAGATAAATAATCAACTATCATTGATAGTCAAGAGAAAGAAAAAGAGATAAAGAATGAGAAAAGGAAGTGAGATCGAAATAAATAAAAAAATGAATAGAAAATGAAAAATAAACGAAAGAAAGGGGAGAAAGAAAGGAAGAGAGAGAGGGGAGAGAGAGAGAGAAATAGAATTGAAAGTAAAATAAAGTGAGAAAAATAGTACATACCACATAACAAGAAAATCACCGATTTTCTTAGTGTGGGTTGTTTAGGGCATGTTACTCGTATGTCAGTAAATAATAATTATCTATTCAGTGTTTCAAGTTAATATTAAGGACTTATTGTAAAAATGTAATTTTCATATAATATCAAAAATCAAAAAAAGAAATAACTTACCAACACAGGTCCTCTTTCAGGATCCCGCAGAATACGATATGTGTTGAAGTACTGGATGATTGATTGAAATTTTTCATTGCCCGCCTGCAAACATTGGAGTCTGTCCCTTGATGTATCCTCCCAACGGAGTTTGATAGTCTCGAAGGAATCACTTGGAGTAGCAGTCTCCAACCATTGCAGATAGTTTTGAACTACGGTGTTTTCTGAAAACAAAAGAACACATGTTATAAAAAAATCACGTAGCCCACATCTGAGCTACAAAATTATTTTATTTAACCTTTTTTTTAAGATATTTGTACTAATCACTATTTTGATCACAACTACCCAAACTCGCTTTACCAAATATATGCTTAACCTGGTACTCGAACCACCGACCTCCAGGTTACAAGTCCGTCGCCTTATTGATCAGGCTACTGAGGTCTGTCATAAGTTATCTATTTGTAGTTTAAGTATATTTCATACCTACGATTTTTGAATGTGTTTTGTTGCAATGCTTTTGTTCAACTCCGAGTCCTCCTGCCTTGGTTTTCCCGGTTTTTGACTTGCCTTCGCTTCTTGAACTCGATGACACCTTCCTTCTTTCCTTTATTTCTGAGAGTTCGCCAGATTTCATACAGCAAGCCGGGGCGTGGAGCTCCGGTAAGACTTATCTTTCTTTGAAGAAAATGCTTCAGGCAGATCATTGTCGCTGTCATTGGAACGGTACAATTTGAACCAGATGGTGGAGGTTTCTTGTTCAAAAGGAAACTGTTCTATGATTATGTCCCGTATTCTCATGAAGTCTAAATATTTTAGGTAAACTAAGATACTTTGTGAACAATAAGAAAACTGGGTACATTTTTTTAGAATAGGTAGGTAAAATTTAAATTAATGTCTAATTTCTGTAAACTCAAGCAAGGTTTTAATTTTATCATTAGGCTATTTCATTTTAACACTTTTTAGTAGACTGTCCCTCCCCTTTCACCTAGATCATCTCCCAAAAATTCGGGTCATGACATTACGAACGTATTTAATACAACCTTGCCTTGTCACACTTAAAAAAGAAATGATCGAACCGAACACAACTATCTTTATTGGAAACAATAAAACCTTAGCATGAAACCATACAAACCGCCCTATTTCTATGCTAAAAATTATGCAGACTTTACATAAGTCTATACGAAGAAATGTCAATCATGTTAAATTAGCATGAATCTATAGCTCTTATTTTTATGTTTGTATTTGTTTTTATACGAACAGCCCTCATTGGCATGAAATGCATGCGTAAAGTAGCATACAATTACTTTATATGCGAAACACGTATGGTTTATGCTAATAGTTTAGCATAGCAGTTATGCTAAGACTGTGAGGTATACGAATTTGGCTTGAAGTTATTTTCTTCAATTTTCCTGTATGTATAACTCTATGCAAACATTTTGCGTTGACATAAAAAGCATGCAGAATTAAGTAAAAGTGCCTTTTTGTACGAAAAATGCATGGTTCATGCCACCAAGTTTATGTTAAGCATGAGCCATGTACCATTTGGCTTGAAGTTATGTCTTCAAATTTCCTGTATGTATAACTTTATGCAAACATTTTGCGTTGACATAAAAAGTATGCGGAAATAGGTGTAAAGTGCCTTTTTGTACGAAAAATGCATGGTTTTATGCGACCGAGATTATGTTAAGCACGAGCGGTGTACCAATTTGGCTTGAGTTTATGTCTTCAAATTTCCTGTATGTATAACTTTATGCAAACATTTGCGTTGACATAAAAAGTATGCGGAAATAAGTATAAAGTGCCTTTTTGTACGAAAAATGCATGGTTTCATGCGACCGAGATTATGTTAACCCACGAGCGGTGTACCAATTTGGCTTGAAGTTATGTCTTCAAATATTTCATTTGTAAAACTTTATGTGTGTGCATCGATACTGTTATGTTCAGGATCGTAAACACACACACACACACACACACACACACAACACACACACACACACACACATACACACACACATTACACACACACAGTACACACACACAATACACACACATACATACACACACGCAGTACACACAAACACACACACACACATACACACATCCTCACGCAGCAATACTTAGCCGAACCATTTTCGCGTTGCGACTTAGCCGAACTTAAGAAAAGTTTGTCCGATTTGAATAAGGTTTATTTTCCAATTGCTAGCAATTTTAATTTAAGAGATACACACTTCTCGTTTTTTTTTACAATTCTCAACCATTTCGAAAATAATTGAAAAAATTCTAACGTTCTGCTAATTCCCGAGCGCCAAGGACCAGTGCCGGTCTCTAAAATTTCCATCATTCAGCAATACTTACCGAACCATTTTCGCGTTTGATACTTAGCAGAACACGCAAATGAAAAAATAGTACTTAACCGAACATTAACGATTTTTTAGCCAGCGTTGAAGGCACCGGTTCTTGTAGGATCACCGAAGTTGAGCAACGTACATCTTCGTGATGCTGGTATTCCGGCCCAACAAAGGCTGGGTGAGGTTTATGTGGATAGCCGAAAGAGGGTAACACCCCCGTCGTCATATGACCATGCAGTTAAAAGTGGGGTTTAACGTCGCTTTTAAAAAAATAAATAATTGAAAAGTATATTATTGTCTTAACATAGCTTTGCTCAGGCAGGAAAATGAAATGATTAAATCAAGGCATTATCTACTTAATGGAACGAAACTTTAAGTGTGATAAGTTTGGTCAGATGAGTCAGGTCCTACTATTACTTCCTAAAATTTTCTAATATAATTATAATAGGAATGAAACATATAAGTTTCTCAGGAAATTTTATACACAACTCTTGGTAAAACAAAATAATAATCATCGAAATAATTTGAAGATAAAAAACACTGCCAATTATGGACACAATACTTCTCGTGAGTATTTCACATTATATACACGTAGGAAATTTTAATCAAAATCCATTGAGTAGTTTCCGAGATTTGCGCGTTACAAGAATATTTTTAATAGACCGACAGACGGACACAAAACCAAAATTGCTCAGAGCAAAAAAATGTTTTTTTTTTTTTTTTTTTTTTACAGAAACGAACACAATACTAATATTTCTAATATTAGTTTCTAATATTAGAAATTTCTCGGAAGTAATACACTGTCAATAAATTATTAACACAATACTTCCTCGTGATTGGTTTACATTGTATACACGTGGCAATTTTGAGATTTTATACTTAAGCTCAGTGGTTAAGCACTCGCTTCCTATGCGGAAGGTCCCGGGTCCGGAACCCCCGCGCCGACAAAAATTTGTATTCAAAATTTGGTTTACAGTTGTTTGTAGGGAATACCTTTCGGTGCGCTCGTGTTGACTCAGCACCTAAATGGTAAGTATTGTGTCACTTCTCGCCCATCAGAGTGGAGGCATACTACGGGATGGGCAGGCTACAACACAGACCACAAGCTTCTACAGTAGCCCCTGTTTATAGCTACGAAATAAAAAAGGCTGTTAAACACTCATCTTTAAAAAATAAAATAAAACTCCATTGTATCTCTTGTACAGTGCACTGGTAGTCAAGTGGTTAAAGCGCTAGTCTGGTGATCTAGGTAGTGTAGGGATCCGTTGGTTCGAATCCCACCCAGTGCATGAATTTGGCTACGTATGAGTTCGGTGCGGAAAATAAAAAAATGTATGAGTTCGGTGCCGCCTAAAAAAGGTCATGTATGAATTCGGTGCCGCCTAAAAAAGGTCATGTATGAATTCGGTGCCCCTGGTACTTGCCCTGATGATCAGGTAATTATAGTATTTTTTTTCCTTATAGGCATGGCCTTCAATTAATAAACCCAAGGCATGGCCTTCATTGTATTTTACCTAACCCTACTATAAACCCAAGGCATGGCCTTCATTGTATTTTACCTAACCCTACTATAAACCCCAAGGCATTTTTTTTTTTTTTTTTTTTTTAAGTATAGATATCTTACCTTTCAATTATAGAGTGTTATTATATTTTAAAACCGCTTAACCGATTTTCTTCAAATTTTTATGTTATATATTATGGTAGAATACCGTTTTTCCTACAAAACCCAACTCTACAAAAAATTGTGTTATCGGCAAGTCATAGACGTTATTTTTGCACTTTTTTGTAAAAAAAATTGGATTTCCTAAATATCAAAGCTTATGATTTAGCTATAAATGCACAATGAGAAACGCTAACTCCCAGCATATACAATAACATACATAATTTCGTGACAATTGGGTGTATTATTCAAGAGATATAAGCGTTTAAGTAAAAATATAGTGGTCAGACACATGGTCTATATCACCAACAAGTGATAGTGCGAAGTTAATGAATTTAAAATGGGACCACCTACAATACGCCCTCCTATACCTATATGTGTAAAAAATTTCGTCAAATCTCGAAAGGAATAAGAAGTTGTAAAGTCGGCAAACTGTACAATATAAATAATTACCTTTTCTCCCTTTGTTTTTATTTCTAACGGTCTGAATTTAGTGAAACACAACCTTTTTTTATTTATATGAGTTGCATTTTTTACTTTGCCTTTGGAGCGTGGTAGGTATCCCCTTTTATAAGAAGGCCATTAAATACAAGAGATCTGCACTTTTAAACCTAAACAAAATTTGATCCTTTATTATGTGTTAACAACTATGCCCCTCCCCACAGACCCTCCACAGAAGAAGGGAAAATAGTGCTATATACCTATACATGAAATATTAGTCATTTGGTTCTGAGTTCGAAGGACTGTTGAATGCTTATAATAATTCATAAAGCAATAGGCAATATTGGTATGATCAGATCCGTTTAGTAGAAAGAGAATAAAATGCACTGCCAATTATGGACACAATACTTCCTCGTGAATGGCATTCAAATTTTTCTACTTTTATTATCGCTAGAATCAGAGATTTTTTTACTGAATCACTTGTATTTTTTACAATGTCCCAAGGGTTGGGTGGAAGAGATTGCCACAGGCAATATATGACCCCGCCCCTTAAGTAGGACATTAACTTCATTTTTTTTTTTTTTGTTTTTGGGTATCTTTGCTCAATCTTTTTGTTTTTTCTTTATAATTTCATTGTATTTTACTGTATATTTTTTTTGTTCTATCTAATTAAACTTACTATAATATTTATAATGTTCTCAACCGATTCTCTTCAAATTTATTTATATGGCAAGCGCCACAACGGAGTCCCGATAGTAGTATACGCACAAATGGGTCAAGAATGGCCTGGGTTTATCAAAAAGTATGCATGCGATTTCAAAAAAATCAACGATATCAGGCAGATCTTGCGAAACGTTATCCCAAATTGGCATAAAAACATCAACAGATTATTTCATTCCGTCCATTTCTTATCAAAAATGTCTATTTTGGGCTACCTCGAACTTTCAAAGGTCTGAAATCCTGGCAAAAATGAAAGCATCAAAAATCTGTGTTAGTCTATGCTTAATAGTTACTTGAGAGCTATTGAAATCAACTTTTGTTTTTCAAAAACCTCTTCATAATATCCAAGTTATGCAATTATTTTGAAGGAGCCTTTGTGGCTTTCCTGTTGGCGGTACGGAAATTTTTTGGGAACCAAAAACGTATATTTTTGACTACTTCTTTCTAAAATTTAGTTTAAAATACCTAAAATTGCATACTTGATGAGCATTGAAGGCAAAATGTCAAATATGATAAAATACCCCTTCAACTTTCGCTGAGTATGCAAACAAGTGGTTCCAAATGCTTGGTAAGGCTTCATTCACCATTGCCTATCTTCAGTTCAAATTTGAAAAGAAATCTTTAAAGAGAGGTTATATGTTGACATGTTTTGCTTAAGATTTGACTCGATCTGAGATTTTGGATGTTTTCAGAAATCGAATGAAAATTATCTTTCGAACCGTACGTCCGATTTGAATGAACTAAAGTGTTATCGATGGATCTAGTGGATTGTAAAGATTTGGCTGTTCTCGTTCATTTTCTGTCATTTTAAAAAAAAGGGTTACTTTTTAACGGAAAACACTTTTGACGCACAACTGGGTTAAGAAATGGCCTGGGTTATCAAAAAGTATGCATGCGATTTCAAAAAAATCAACGATATTAGGCAGATCTTGCGAAACATTATCCCAAATTGGCATAAAAACATCAACATAAATATTTCATTCTGTCCATTTCTCTCAAAAAATGTCTATTTTGGCCTACCTCGAACTTTCAAAGGTGTGAAAAACCTGGCAAAAATGCAAGCATCAAAAATTTTGTGTTAGCCCATGCTTAATAGTTAGTTGAGATCTATTTGAAATCAACTTTTGTTTTTCAAAAACCTCTTCCCTATATCCAAGTTATGCAATTATTTTGAAGGAGCCTTTGTGGCTTTCCTGTTGGCGGTACGGAAATTTTTGGGAACAAAAACGTATATTTTTGACTACTTCTCTCTAAAATTTAGTTTAAAATACCTAAAATTACATACTTGATGAGCATTGAAGGGAAAATGTCAAATATGATAAAATACCCCTTCAACTTTCGCTGAGTATGCAAACAAATGGTTCCAAATGCTTGGTAAGGCTTTTATTCACCACTGCCTATCTTCAGTTCAAATTTGAAAGAAATCCTTAAAAAAAGAGGTTATAATGCCGACATGTTTTGCTTAGGATTTGACTCGATCTGAGATTTTGGATGTTTTTCAGAAATCGAATGAACTTATCTTTTGAACCGTACGTCCCGATTTGAATGAACTAAAGTGGCTATCGATAGATTCTAGTGGATTTTTAAGATAAGCTGTTCTCGTTCATTTTCTGTCATTTTACATAAAAGGTTTACTTTTTAACGGAAAACACTTTTGACGCCCCAACTGGGTTAAGAATGGCCTGGTTTTTTCAAAAAGTATGCATGCGATTTAAAAAAAATCAACGATATTAGGCAGATCTTGCGAAACATTATCCAAAAATTGGCATTAAAACATCAACATGTTTTTTCATTCTGTCCATTTCTTATCAAAAATGTCTATTTTGGCCTACCTCGAACTTTCAAAGGTCTGAAAACCTGGCAAAAATGCAAGCATCAAATCTGTGTTAGTCCATGCTTAATCGTTAGTTGAGAGCTATTGAAATCAACGTTTGTTTTTCAAAAACGCCTTCATATTATCATGTTATGCAATCATTTTGAAGGAGCCTTTGTGGCTTTCCTGTTGGCGGTACGGAAATTTTTTTGAACCAAAAACGTATATTTTTGACTACTTCTTTCTAAAATTTAGTTTAAAATACCTAAAATTGTATACTTGATGAGCATTGAAGGCAAAATGTCAAATATGATAAATACCCCTTCAACTTTCGCTGAGTATGCAAACAAGTGGTTCCAAATGCTTGGTAAGGCTTCATTCACCATTGCCTATCTTCAGTTCAAATTTGAAAGAAATCTTTAAAGAGAGGTTATATGTTGACATGTTTTGCTTAAGATTTGACTCGATCTGAGATTTTGGATGTTTTCAGAAATCAAATGAAACTTATCTTTCGAACCGTACGTCCGATTTGAATGAACTAAAGTGCTATCGATAGATCTAGTGGATTTAAAGATAAGCTGTTCTCGTTCATTTTCTGTTTCATTTTACATAAAGGGTTACTTTTAACGGAAAACACTTTTGACGCACAACTGGTTAAGAATGGCCTGGGTTATCAAAAAGTATGCATGCGATTTCAAAAAAATCAACGATATTAGGCAGATCTTGCGAAAATTTATCCAAAATTGGCAAAAAAAACATCAACATGTTTATTTCATTCTGTCCATTTCTTATCAAAAATATCTATTTGGGCCTACCTCGAACTTTCAAAGGTCGCAAAACCTGGCAAAAATGCAAGGATCAAAAATCTGTGTTAGTCCATGCTTAATCGTTAGTTGAGAGCTATTGAAATCAATGTTTTTTTCAAAAACGCCTTATATTATCATGTTATGCAATCATTTTGAAGGAGCCTTTGTGGCTTTCCTGTTGGCGGTACGTAAATTTTTTGGGAACCAAAAACGTATATTTTTGACTACTTCTTTCTAAAATATAGTTTAAAATACCTAAAATTGCATACTTGATGATAATTGAAGGCAAAATGCAAATATGATAAAATACCCCTTCAACTTTCGCTGAGTATGCAAACAAATGGTTCCAAATGCTTGGTAAGGCTTTATTCACCACTGCATATCTTCAGTTCACATTTGAAAGAAATCCTTAAAAAAAGAGGCAGTGGTGAATAAACCCTTACCAAGCATTTGGAACCACTTGTTTGCATACTCAGCGAAAGTTGACGGGGTATTTTATCATATTTGACATTTTGCCTTCAATGCTCATCAAGTATGCAATTTTAGGTATTTTAAACTAAATTTTAGAAAGAAGTAGTCAAAAATATACATTTTTGGTTCCCAAAAAATTTCCGTACCGCCAACAGGAAAGCCACAAAGGCTCCTTCAAAATGATTGCATAACATGATAATATGAAGGCGTTTTTTGAAAAACAAACGTTGATTTCAATAGCTCTCAAGTAACTATTAAGCATAGACTAACACAGATTTTTGATGCTTGCATTTTTGCCAGGATTTCAGACCTTTGAAAGTTCGAGGTAGCCCAAAATAGACATTTTTGATAAGAAATGGACAGAATGAAATAACATGTTGATGTTTTAATGCCAATTTTGGATAAAGTTTCGCAAGATCTGCCTAATATCGTTGATTTTTTTAAATCGCATGCATACTTTTTGATAAACCAGGCCATTCTTAACCCAGTTGTGCGTCAAAAGTGTTTTCCGTTAAAAAGTAACCCTTTATGTAAAATGACAGAAAATGAACTAAACAGCTTATCTTAAAATCCACTAGATCTATCGATAGCACTTTAGTTCATTCAAATCGGACGTACGGTTCGAAAGATAAGTTTCATTCGATTTCTGAAAACATCCAAAATCTCAGATCGAGTCAAATCCTAAGCAAACATGTCGACATATAACCTCTTTTTTAAGGATTTCTTTCAAATTTGAACTGAAGATAGGCAGTGGTGAATAAAGCCTTACCAAGCATTTGGAACCACTTGTTTGCATACTCAGCGAAAGTTGAAGGGGTATTTTATTATATTTGACATTTTGCCTTCAATGCTCATCAAGTATGCAATTTTAGGTATTTTAAACTTAAATTTTTTCTACGTACATTTTTAAATTTCATTTTTCTCAGTGTAAAAATAGTATTTAGCTGTACAATACACCCGTCAAAAGTAAAAATAGTATTTAGTAGTACAATACACCCGTCAAAAGTAAAAATAGTATTTAGCTGTACAATACACCCGTCAAAAGTAAAATTAGTATTTAGTAGTACAATACACCCGTCAAAAGTAAAAAGTAATTTAGCTGTACAATACACCCGTCAAAAGTAAAAATAGTATTTAGTAGTACAATACACCCGTCAAAAGTAAAAATAGTATTTAGTAGTACAATACACCCGTCAAAAATAAAAATAGTATTCAGTAGTATAATACAAAATAGTAACTATGTACGAGTACTTGGTACCGCTCTTGGGCATAATATTATAATATGGTAGTCACTTTTAACTTGCAGCAAAAGAATCATACACGTAAAAAAAAGATTTATCATTCGTCTGGCAGGTTTCAAATTATTCAAACTAAATAAATGTGGATATGTGGAATCGCTCCTGTATTCTACATATCCAGTCAACATATCCAGGTATTCCGCTTGGGCTGTGTTTTCATCTAAACAAATTTCTCTTCCATTCATTCCACTTTTCAGGTAAAAGAGGTAGCTAAATTATATTAAGAACAATCAATGCAAAAATTCAAGCTCGCGATTAGCTCGGTGGCTAAGCACTCGTACAAAAGGTCCGCGAGTTCAATCGCTGGAGCCGACAAAAAATATATTCTAAATTTGGTTATAGTTGATTGTAAGGGATACCATCCGGTGCTCTCGTGATGACCCAGCACCTAAATGGGTAGTAATTAGTCACTTCTCGCCCATTAATACAAACCACAAAGGTCTATAGTAGCTCCTGTTTCATGGCTAAGAAATAAAAAAAGTCCTTGAAACAATCACCTTTTTTTTTTAAAAAAAAAAAGAAACAAAATCAAAATTTATGATCACGGATCGTTCCACTTGTAGATTTAGTGAGCACTCGCTGAGTGTATAATTATGTTCAACTTGTAGAGGTTATTGTAAAGCCTTATTATTCCTCAAATCCTCATACTTATACGAGAATTCTATTTGAATTACTTTCCAGCTGCAGAGGTAAAGAAAGTAGATTTACTGGAAATTTTCCAATACACATAATAAATGTAAATTATAAATTATATTACAGGATTAAACAGATACAAAATTACACTTAAAGAGTATCTTGGACTTCCAGAGGTCGGGACGAGCAGTTGAAACAAAAAAAAATTAACGAAGTTTCAACAAACAAAAAAAAAACCGTAGCTTCGATACTGATTTTTGGTTCGTCTAATTATTGCTGCGTAAGAATATACGTAAAAGAAAAATCAATATTTAGACGAACATCAATTTTATTGGGTTTTTTTTGTAAAATGAGAAAGACTATCCAATATTTATTTTTCAAATTATTAATACAATTCCTTCAAGTCATTCTCTATGCGCCAATACCACTCAGAAAACTTAAAAAGTTATATTTTCAATGAAAATGGAAAAAAGGAATTAGCCGAACCTCTCATGGTTCGGCTAAGTATTGGATATTTGTGTAAAGTTCGGCTAAGTATTAATTTTTCTTTTACGCGTTCGGCTAATTATTAATCCGTAAACACATACACACATACACATACATACACACACACACAGTACACACACACATACATACACACACACACACAGTACACACACACACAGTACACACAAACACACACACACATACATACACAGACACACACACAGTACAAATGAAAAATATTTGGGCAAAAAAGTGGTTTTTTGTGAAATTGGTATGAAAAGTTAAAAGTTTAACAATTGTCTTTAGTAATTCAGGTAATTTTTATAACATTTTACTCTCGAACATTTTGCTCTCAGATCATTCATTTTTGCTGCAGAACTCCCGTAAGTTGAGTTGATCATTTTTCCCCAATTCAGGTGGCCACTAATAATTTGTAGGTATATAGGTGCTCATATAGGTGCTCACTACAGCATTGTAGGATTTTTTCCAGTACATCCAAATCTAATTATAATCCATCTTTTCTGTAATTGCTGAGGACAAGTCGCTATGGACAATACCTCCATAGATAGATTGTCGTTACGAGGCTGAATGGGTCCCGAAAACATCCAAACCCATGTTGACAAATTATTGTCTCCGCCGGGATTCGAGCCCGGGTCTAACGAGTGCAAAGACCACTGAGCCATGTGCTGTGGGAGCTGGTCCCGTCGTATATTAACATCAGGTATATGAATTGTACACACAATACTTTATACTCCACATAGGTGTTTCGAAGTTCAGTTCAAATGTTCCAAATGTCATTAAAAAAGGTTCTTTCACTCGTATACCTGCGATCCATGCAAAAACAGAGGATGACCTCTCTCCATTAGTGACCCAATTGATACGTCGCCGTTGGTCAATATGAGTGGTGTGGTTATACATAACATAATATAGGTATATATGCTTTAAATTTCCGAAAGCCTCATCACCGTTAAATATACCTTTAACCTTTGCCTCTAAAATCCTTCCATTGTGTATTATTACCTAATATTAATAGATTTCAGAGTCCATTTCTCGAGTCTAGCCCATAGCACTATTTCATTTATTTATATAAGCTACGCAACGCTCAGGTAGGTATAACAGGTAGGTTTAAAGGTATATTAAGTGTTTTCCCACGGAATCTGTTTGAGTAATTACAACACAAAAGCTAAGAATAATATAGGTATTAGATAATATTCCCGGGAATTACGTTTAAGGATTATTTAACATGGGCGAAACACATTTGAAAATATTATCAAGGTTTCTATATGATTAATTTTTTGTAAAGGTATATCACATTATAATATAATACGTATTGTAGTATCCCCAGCTAAATGTAGAACCCTCGTCAGTAACTTAAACAGTAACCAAACCATCACGGTTGCAAATTATTGCCCCCGTCAGGGTTCGAACCCGGGTACTCATTCATGCGGGAGCTGGACTAGTTTAGCATATAATTCATGCTAAAGTATTTATGCTACCCTAAGAAAACAGTTATTTTTATGTTAAGATTTTGTTAGCATGAAATTATACGAACTTCACTATACATGTTCCGCATAAAAAGCTTCTCTTAGCATACATGTGGCACTGTTAGCATACATGAGATGACGTCCATTAAAACCTGTTGTATAAAATTAAGCTAATTTTAGTATAAAAAAACTTTTATGCTAAAGCCATTTTTATACGAACGGCTCTTTTTGTGTAAATTATGCTAAAATTTATGTATAAACGCGAAAAAATTGATTTTTTTTAGCATAAAATATGCTAAATTACTATAGTTTTTATGCGAATGGTTTTTATACAAACTTTTTAAAAAATCCTTTTTCAGCGTGTAATGTCTAGATTTCTCTGTTACCTTATAGTAGAGTTTAAATTGACCTGAAAATTGTTCTCTTATTTCGAGGTCCGACTGTAATATATTATTATAATTTATAACAAAATAATAATAATAATAATATCACAATAGAAGACAGTATCACGACGTGTCCCGATAAAAATGCGTCCGATCTCCCCTCGACAATGTGCTTAAACTTCTTCGCTGAAAAATCCTTTCATAATATAATATCGACCTAACCTATGTAGTAAATTCAATGAAAGAGTCAAGTTGTAGCGAGGGGTAGGGTTGACTTTAATATCTGAGGGGGCAGGAAACAAGAGGCGGGGGGATTTTTATTTGGAAAATAACAATAACAAGGGAGGTTCCACGCTTTAATACTTTTCATAACAATTAATAATAGAAATAATTACGAAGGAAATTCTCTCTCATCTTTTAGCTCTTCAGTTTTGTATGGGGAGCGCTGAGAGGAATATGCTTAGCTGGTTGTAGTGCAGACAAAGATAATCACAAAGATTATGGCCTCTGGTCAGGATTTTAAGGCAAGTAACCTCGTCCATGGATCATAGGAATACGAGCTTAAGGACCAAATTATAAAATGGTATTACAAAAATTACCACAAAAATCGTTCATATATTATTATTGCCGTACTTGGGATTCGAACCATTGACTGTATGAGACAAGCTATGATAACTTGCATTCATACAATAATAATTACACTCTTTAGTGGATGGTAACCACCAGGCGAGGTTAATGCTCAAAGCATTTTCTACCACCTAACCCTCAGAGTCTTATTATTATGTGGTCACAAATTCAAATTAATGAGGAAAAATTCATGCACTGGGTGGGATTGGAACCAACGGATCCCTACGCTACCTGGATTACCAGACTAGCGCGTTAACCACTGGACTATCTTGAATCTTGCTAACTGGAAATCCTAACAGGTCGTATTCCGTTAACTCGAAAGAATTCTTTGGCCCTTGTCGAACTTCGCTTCTTATTCGAAATCTCGATAACTCAAAATGACGCCTTTTGAATTTCGAGTTAGTGTGATTCTACTGTATTACAAATCAGTTTAAAAAATATTACCATACTTGGGACTCGAACCATCGAGCCTCAGGTTGCGAGTCCACCGCCACTAGAAGTACGGAGAAACACTGCAAACTGAGTGTGCGAGCGACCACCGAGTGTCAAAAGTGAGAGAAAGAGCAGCTCCGCATGAAATATGCGATATTGATTTGACCACTTCTCATGTCCCTCTCCCCCCTGGTCAGAGCGAGTCGTGAAATTACTCTCAGAGCGGTTGAACAGATAAAAAAAAAACTTGATAGAAACGATGGGACACAGATAAGAGAAAATAAGAGAGAGATGGAGGGAGTGGAGGGGGGGTATTTTTAGATGAAAAATGATTTACTTTTTATAATAAGAGGGAGCAAGTCTCTACTCTCTTTCACAGCGAAAATGACAAATTACGGCGAAGTTTAAATATAACAGAGAGGTAAGGGAGGGGGTCATAATTTGAGCACGGATTTACACGAGTTTTAACCCTGCAGTGTTTAGACGTAAACTCTCTGAGCGTTGGGGATGCTTGAGCGTCACTTGAGTGGAAGTTGGTGTAGTAGTAATAATAATAATTACCTGTCCGTGAGATGAGTAGTCTGTGCATTACCACGTGCACTGGTAGTCAAGTGGTTAAAAGGCTAGTCTGGTATTCCAGGTAGCATAGGTATCCGTTGGTTCGAATCCCACCGAGTGCATGAATTTTCCCTCATTAATTTGAGCTTGTGACCACATAATAATAAGACTCAAAGGGTTAGGTGGTATAGAAAATGCTCTGAGCAATAACATCGCCTGGTGGTATCCTTCCACTAAAGAGTATTATTATATTATGAGCAGTGAGCTCATAGATACCTATCTCTCGATGGTGGAAGGATTATTTGTGTATGGACGCACTGATGATTTGATGGTGACGAGTTCCTGTCCGACACAATGTAAGGCAATGCCTCATTATACAACTTCAAAAAAATTGCTGTGTTCAGGTAAGTTAGTGGGACAAAACGAAAATAAATAAGTCACTCAATAAACCGATACTAACAAGCATGATTTCACTCCTTAGAAGTTTTCCTTAGGGAGAGAGCCACAAAAACTGTAAAAAAAAACTAAAATAAATATACATTATTATTATTATTACTCAATCCGCCCTACTAAAATGACCAGAGCTAGGACTCGAACCACCGTCCTCGAGGTTACGAGTCCACCGCCTCACTAACTAAACCACTGAGGTCGGTTCTTACTCCCAGTAATTGGACCTAGTACAGTCGAACCTGGATATAAAAGAACAATTTCCAGTCAAATTTACCTCTCTATAAGGGAAAATAACCTCTATATAGGAGAAACCTGGATATAAGAGAACAATTTCCAAGTCAAATTTACCAATATATAAGGAAAAAACAACTTCTTTATAAGAGAATCCTGGACGTAAAAGAAAATAATTTCGGTTCCTTGGGTTCCCTTGTATCCCCAGTTTCGACTGTATAATATAGTCTGTCCCGGTAGCTCAGTGGTAAAGGCGGCACTTTGTGAATTCAGAGATTCCAGAGGTCGCGGGTTCGAATCCCAGCCGGGACAAGACAAGTTATCCTCCCATTTGGGATTTTTGCCACATAATAATACGTCTTGGGCTTACTGCTGGAATAATGGTATTTAATAGTCTTAATCGGGCAGTATAAATAAGGCGATATTTATTATTTGTATCCCCAGTTTCGACTGTTTATAATGGACAGCGGACAGCATCAAAAACTAGAACCTCCTCGTTCCGCGGTCAGTCAGACATCTCTTAACAATGCCATCAACAACACTTAACAATTAAAACTCCGTCAAACTTTTTTCTTGAGATACAACTTCGGAGTTTCAATAATACGAGGAAAATAAAAGAGGAGATTTCAAGTGGAGCTAACTTTTTTCTCCAGAAAAACATTTCTGCGCTAATCAAAGAGGACACTTGTAACACAGAGACAATAAATGCTTGAAACATACAGGGTAATACAGACATCTAAGCTGTTATCTCTTTATAAAGTTATCATATTTGTGTTATTCACAATCGTAATAATTATCACAAGTACTGAAACTCAATTTACTGAATATTTGCTTGGATTGGGACTTGAACCACCGACTTCCGATTAGAAGTATTACTGACCTTATCTTCTCTGGTATAATAATTATATTTTCTTCTTCTATGAATAAAAAATAACTCCGCCACGAGTATCCGTGAATGAATAAAGGAATTTTGAACACCAAGTTTTGTTCTATTAATCTCATTTTCTATGTATTGTATATATTCTATGTAAATAAAACTTGATCCAATATGTTTAATAAAGTATATGCCACACGGAAGAGAGAAAGATCACGACTTAGAAGGGAGGGTCAGGTCCTGGAGGATATGAGAGTAATGGGAGTGACTGGTTGGGGCACGACAGTGAAGGACCGATCCGCATGGAGGCGAATTGTTGAGGAGGCCGAGACCCACCCAAGGCTGTAGTGCCAATTGGTAGGGTATAATTTATATTAAGAAAATCTTCTCTGGTAGGTACCGCAGAGTTTGTGAACGTGGCTTTTTTTCATACGGCTCGCCAGCCGTAGGAAAAAACGCCACGTTTAGAACATAAAACAAACTTTTAGAACAATCCTGTTTTATTGCACGACTAGAAAATAAAACAAACCTATTTACAAAATTTTGGTCACGGGAAATTTATCAGTAGGAAAATGAAAAGGTGATTGTCTTTTTTCCCCGCAGTTGGCGTCACAGTTGGAATATTTAAAAATATTCAGAGCTTTCTCACTCTCATAATCCCAAAATCAAAGGATTTTTTTCTGCTCTGTACTTGGATGTTCGGGGTCCACTCATACCTCGTGAGGAAAAATGAGTAGTTACTTGTATGAGTAACGACCAGTGGCAGCATTACTAGAGTAAAAAGAAATTAATGTAATAGAATTTGAAAAGTGAAGGAGGCTCTTAGTAATGCTGAAATTGTGTGTGTGTTTTTTTTTGAGTGACCCACAAAAATTGGGAAGAGGCCTTGTGCTTCACCACAAATAAAAATCATACATACAACTCGGAAGCAATAAAACTAATAACAATAATGAAACGATAAACAAACATTTTATTCCTCACACGAATCTGCGTAACAAGCATGCCGAAAAGTCAAGTGATATTTTACACCAGATTTTTTATTTTCTTTTTTTTTCTCTCCAACAACAATAACAATTGAAAAGCCACCACCACGATAGTGAAGGAGGGAGGGAGTTGTTAAGCTAGGAGGGGGAGGCTCTCAGCCCAGCGTAAAGAATTTAATAATGGGATGACTATAAATAACATGTAGCATAACATGAGAGTTGAGAATAGCAATAATAATAACAATCATGCGGGAAATGAAATGATGATAATGTTGATAACGAAACGAAAGCGCGTTCGAAACCCGACCGGGGCATGCAAAGTTATCCTCCTATTGGGTTTCTGACCAGATCATACGTCATGGACTCACTGCTGGATTAATGGGACTCATAAGTCCTAATCGGACAGTATAAATATTTAAATAAGTCGATATTATTGTATAGGTTTAACTAATGATAGCTGTATCAGTGTTCCCTGTACCTGCCACAGTAGCTGGATCGATAAGACGGCGAATTCGTAATCTGGAGGTCGGTGGTTCGAATCTCAAGTCCAGCAAACATATTAGTAAAGCGAGTTATTGTGATCATGATCACCAAACATTGATTATAGTGGATGTGGTTACGGCCCTAGACTTGTACTGTAAACAATCTAGCACATGGATCCGTGATCTGTGGATGGGATCCCACCAATTCTTTGATTTTTCCTCATTTAGTTGAGTACGTGACTACCTAATGATGAGTCTCTGAGGATTAGGTGGTAGAAAATGCTTTGAGCATTAACCTCGGCTGCAGGATACACTCCACTAAAGGAGTATTATTATTATTAACATACCCGCTACGGCAACTCCCCAAGAGGAGTAGTCGCCAACAATAACAACAACAATATTATTATTAACAGAAATATAATAACTAATGATGGTAACGATGAGGATTTAATGATGGAACTTCAAAAATAATGTTTACTGTTACGATGATGATATACAAGACAGTCATAACGCCATTGACACTATGTAAATATATTATGTACAATTATACATAGAATTATGGATTATATATAGGTACTAACTACTATGGTGAAGATAAAAAATCGGAATTTGTAATAATGTTTTGTGACGGCGAAAAAAAATAATGCATTAGTTCCTGTGATAATAGCGAAATAGCAAAAGCGCTTGTTATTGTGATCATAACGAAAATACTAACAATGATAATAGATGTTCAAATTATGACAAAGTTATTTATGAGTCTAATAAAACCGGAGCTTGCCAGAAGAAACCTCAGTAACAATGGGAGCTATGGAGTAAGTGGACAGGCTTCTTTTATTGTTCGGATGCTAGAACAAACACAGCTTACGAGTCTTTGTCATGTTGCATTACTGATAGTACAGAGAGCAGCGGTTCTCAACCTGGGGTGCCCGAACCCCTGGGGGTTCTCGAGAGACCCTCACGGGTTCGCGAAAAAAAGTCGAGTAATGGCGGACAAAGGAATAACATATTAAGCAAAAGTACACAAACGCATTCACAAAAGTAAAAAAAAAAACTCTGGGTTGGTTGAATGAGCGTTTTCATACAGCTTCATTAAAAACAAAATATCGCAGTTTATTGCGTGATTTAAGAGTCTATTAAATTTTATCATCAACAGAACCGAACTTTAAAGAACTCGCTTGTAAAGTTCAAGCCCAAAAATCACATTAGGCATCAAATCTCAGTCCATTTTATGATGATCTCAGTTGTAACTTCCTGGACTTAATAATAAAAATAAAATAGTTCAACATTTTCAATTTTTTGTCATCTTTATTTGTGTGCTCAGAACTCAGTAAGTAATGGTACACAAGAACCTAGGTATGCAGTTAGGTAGTAGGTACCTGGTACAATAGCCTGGTACACAAAATTAATGAAAAGGCGACGGGGGTTCGCGAGATGAAGCCGGGGACCCAAGGGGCACGGGGACGGATAAAGGTTGAGAACCGCTGACATAGAGAATGTAAATGATCAACTGTTACGAGGTGGTTGTTGTTGTAACGGCACAGTGTAGCTAATTCTGGCGGAGGTGGTCTTTTGTTGAGGGTGATTTTCTCTAGTGGCAACGGAATAATGATGAGGGTGTAAATGGCCATGGAAGTAGGTATTTGGCTTCTTTGTGTTTTAGTTCAGAGAAATTTCTAATATCATCAAATTCGTACTAGTGGTTCAAGGTGAAAGAGACCATGCGCCTGACCACTAACTTTTTACTTAAACGCTTATGTTTCGTGAACGGTACACCCAATTTTGATGAAATTTTGTATGTACATGGGTATTATTGTTTTACATAGGCATTCATATTTATTTATTGAAGCATGTGTTGGACTCCTCTGTAAGTTGTTATCATGTCACAACTGTAGCGGGTAGCGCAGCATTACGAAACTACAATTTTCATCATTTTCCAATATCCATATTCCTTCTCGTAATGCCGCCACTGGTCGCTATATCCATACTAAGCTACCGACTCATTTTTCCTCACGAGGTATGATTGGACCCCATGAAAATCAGTGAGTTAAAACTGATATCCTCTAGCCTTGTTGTTGTGGTGTAAGCTACACCAAATTGTTTTGATAGTATCTAACCGGGCTAGTAAGTTATCTTATGATTTGGGATTTTAACGTCCGTCTCTAATTGTGGAATAGAAATTTATTTATTTATTTGAAAAGATACAGCCTTACATTAAGGACCGGAATTTTTTTCTCTTATGTACGATTATAATTTTCCTAAAAAGAGGTGATTTTTCCTTATATAGAAGTAATTTTGACCGAAAAATCTTTCGCGTATATCCAGGTTTAACTTCCTGTATTCTTGTGAGCTTCCAGTGAGACAATCGCATTTTTTTAACTCTCAAATTTCCTGCACGCGAGATCAGAACGCATAGAGGAGGGACGATGATCAAGAGCCCATTTAAATGAGCAAAATGTAAACAAAATATATTAGAACTAATCTGAACGGAAAATATGACAGAGAGGGCTCGAAAAATATTAAATCATGGAGTTTTCCGAAACTTTGTAACAAGATTAAAAGTTACAAGACTAACAGGGGTAATCAAAGACCCGTCAAGGAGCATTGAAAACAAGGGTCAGAAGGCATTGGGAGGGTGACCTTTTTTTTTTACTTCGCTCCAAGCAGTAGTGTGTCTTCCGCTTGAGATGATGAGTCAAAAGGAAAAATTGGAAGAAAAATACACAAAAATAACATACTGAAAATTGTGCTGTGAAAACCATATTGTGCTTGTTTGGAAGAGGTTTCATATTGTTTTTTGTCTTGTAAGTTTGTTTAAGTTTTTTGCTGTTGTTCTGGGTTACCAGTTACCATACTGGCATTAGTACTGATGATATTGACCTCCCATAATAATAATATAATAATAATAATAACACTCTTTAGTGGAAGGTCAAAGCATTTTCTACCACCTAACCCTCAGAGTCTTATTATTATGTGGTTACAAACTGAAACGAATGAGGAGAAAAATGCAGTGGGTGGGATTCGAACCAACGGATACCTACGCTACCTGGATTACCAGACTAGCGCCTTAACCACTTGACTACCAATGCACCTAGGTACTTTAGACCTTTCTGCTCAGTAACTTTTGCAAAGTCAGTGATTTTTCTTCTCCTGACTGAAAAGCTGGCAATTTGGTTCTGACCTCCACGTTTAACATGGCTTCATGTATGCACTTTATAAGTCGTAAAGCCCAGAAGAAATAAGCACTGACTCTAATCAATTTATCTGAAAAATGTTCAAGTGGGAAAATTAAAATTCGGATCTTACTTACTTTACTTACTTTTCCGTGGCTGCGGCCTCAACGACCATATGCCTGTTCTATGAGCTGAAACCATGTTCTTCTATCTTTAGCAATCTCTTCCCATTCGTTTGGATTAATTCCTATCTCTTCTAGATCCTTCCGTATATTGTCAATCCAACGTGTTCTAGGTCTTCCCTTGATCGGTGTCCTTCAAATCTTTCTAGGAATGATGTTTTTATTAAAGAGTCATTGTTCATCCTCGATATATGTCCTGCCCAATTAAGTCTGCGTTTTTTAAATACTTGAATGATGTTTGGATAAGGATATTTTTCATCCAATTCTCTATTCTTTAATATTCTCCATGCTTTAAATTGATCATCAAATTTGGGTCCAAATATACGTCTTAAGATTTTCCTTTCGAATCTAAGTAACTTTTCTTCGTCTTCCTTTCGATATGTCATTGCTTCACAGCCATAAATCAAAACAGGTATAACATAGCATTGATAGAGTCTTAGTTTAAATTTCGTTGATAAGGATCTTTTCTTGAAAATATTTTGTAAACTAAAATAAGCTCTATTGGCTGAAAGTAATCTTGCTTCTTTTTCTAAATCAGTCTTATTCTCTTGGTGTAATATACTTCCTAGATATTTAAATTGTTCTACTTTTTCAAGAGATAGTTCTGGCGTTATCAGTGGTTCTGTTTTTTGGTGTTTGCTAACATACATATATTTAGTTTTGTCTTCGTTAATAAATAAACCAAATTTTTTGGAGATGTCATAATAAATTGATGTCATATCAGTTAATTTGATTTTAGATTCGGCTAGTAGTACTACATCGTCAGCATATGCTAAACTAGATATTGATTTTTCCCCAAGGCTAATACCTGCAGGGTTCATTTTTTGGAATTCTCTGTTGATTCTTTCTAGAACTAAATTGAACAATACTGGTGATATTGGATCTCCTTGCCTTAAACCGGTTGTTATTTCAAATTCTTCTGAATTAAAACTAGGCATTTTTATTTTGCAGATACTTTTCTTTAGGCACATTCTAATTAATGATATAATTTTAGGAGGAAATTGGAATTCTTTCAAGGTATTTAACAGTGTTTTTCTATGTATACTATCATATGCTTTCTTATAATCTATAAATGCCAGATGAATGTCTTTGTTGAATTCCCACGCCTTTTCATTTATCTGTCTTAAGATGAAAATATGATCCAAAGTTGATCTACCTTTTCTAAAACCACTCTGATATTCTCCAATGATATCTTCTGAGAAAGGTACTATTCTTTTCAATAATATAAGAGATAATATTTTATATGTTACATTTAACAGTGAGATACCACGATAGTTATCACAAATTAGTTTATCATTTTTCTTATGAATAGGAGTTATTAAGGCTGTATTCCATTCAGTAGGTATTTCTTCTTTTTCCCATATCAGTTCGATCAAATTGTGAATTCTTTTGATTAATTCAAATCCACCACTTTTTAACATTTCTGCAAATACTTCATCTTCCCCACAAGATTTATTATTCTTAAGTTTTAAAATTATGTCTTGTGTTTCTTCCAGTGATGGAGAGGATGTATCATTTTCTACTGTATCAGGATATACATGTTCAAACTCAGTGATAGGATTGTTACTACTTAATAAATCTGTGAAATATTCCATCCATCTTTTACTTACATCAATTTCATTGGTAATAAGATTTCCTTGAGAATCTTTCACAAATAATTCTCTTTTCTTTAAAGGTTTACAGGTTTTCTTTACATTTTGATGTAACTGTCTAGAACGATGGTGAGTGAAATCATCCTCTGCTTCCTTCAAAATTGTATTGTAATGATCACGTTTAGTTTGCCGAAGTAATTTTTGTGTTTCTTTTCTTATCTTGTAATATTTTTCTTTCTGTATAACATCATTTATATTATTTAACCATTTATTTCGTTCATCTTTTCTTTGTTCTACGTTTTTCCTACATTCTTCATTGAACCAAATTTTGTTTTTTCTTTTTTCTTTTTCAAAGTGTTTTGAGATACTTGTTTGATTGTATCTTTTAAATTTTTCCAATTTAGATCTATATCACTCTTTATTTCTTCATTAACTGGTTGGGATAGTTCTCTATCAAGTTTCTCCACATAGTTAACAAGGGTTTCCGGGTTCTTTAAGTCATCTAGACAAAACACGTTCCTTAAATCTCTTTGCTTTTTGATCCTTTTCATTTTTAGATTCATTTTTGCCAGTAGTAAAAAATGATCGCTATCACAGTCGGCACCTCTGTATACTCTAATGTCTCTTATACTATTTTCAAACCTTTTCTGTATTGCTATATGGTCAATTTGGTTAATTGTATGCCCATCTGGCGAGACCCATGTTCCTTTATGAATTCTTTTATGAGGAAATTTTGTGCTACTAATAACAAAATTGTTTGCAGTAGAAAAGTCAATGAACCGTTTACCATTATCATTTGAATTATCATGAAGACTTTCTTTTCCTATGGTAGGTTTGTAGATATCTTCTTTTCCAACCTTTGCATTAAAATCACCAATCAAAATTTTTATATCTGCCCGTGGTAATCTATGATAGAGAGCATCAAGTTCATTGTAGAAATCATCTTTGTTAGAATCTGACTTATCTTCACATGGTGCATGTACATTGATAAAGGTGACGTTAAACCATTTTGCAGCAATAGTCAAATAAGATAGTCTATTATTAATTGACTTAAAATCTTTTACCATGTCTATAAATGAACTGTGAACATAAAATCCTGTACCAAATTCGTGTGTAGTTCCACAGTCTCCGTAAAGTATATGATCATTACTTACTTTGATTGATCCTGTACCTTTCCACCTGATTTCCTGTAGTGCTGCTACTTTGACTTTGTACTTCTTCAATTCTTTCACCAAAATATCACAACTTCCAGGTCGATGTAAACTTCTGACATTCCATTGTCCAAAAAGAAAATCCGGGTAACGTTTCCATGGGCGACTCCAGCAAAGGGTATCTGGGTTTCGAAGCTCTTTAGAAACTTCCTGACCAAGTGAGTTTTTACATGGTTGGGGAGGTAATCCAACGCATAACGGCTCCATTAAACCTAGGCTCACATTAGAAAATTAGAAATTTTGAAGAATTTACGATTTATTGCGGGAGCAAAATTTTTCGTGGTGAATTATGATACATAATATAATTATGTATCATAATTATATTATGATACAATACTCTTCCCATAGATACATAATATAATTATGTATCTATGGGAAGAGTATTGTAAGAAAGAACAATCTAAATGCCGATCCAAAGTAGTTTTGAAAGAAGCAAAGTGAAAGACGAGAGGAGGAACGAACTAAGGAAAGATAAATTCCCTACTACAACAGGAGGCATGTCCTGAGAGACCTTACGACAACTCCCTCGCGGAGCGGGACCGATTTCGCTCGCTTTTTACAAAAATATTTCTTTAGAAAATAATTCTTTGAAACTTCAAACCACCTAATTTGATGTCGTAACATAGAAATTCCCCACACCATTTCGATTGAACACTTTTCAAGGCGGTATAATTTACTGACCTCCTTTATTCCGCAATAAAATAAGAATCCGAACCCCACAATTCAATAATAAGTGCAATTGTGAATTGTTTTAAACTGCTTTCTTCCAGTCTTCCCATGGTTTTCAGTTCTTCACCCTACTCTCGATTTTCTTCCTTGGAAGTAAGACGAAGAGTGTTGAAACAGCTTTGATTGTTGTTTTCTAGTATCAACGTTGATAAGTTGTTTTATGTCTGTCCCGGTAGCTCAGTGGTAAAGGCGGCACTCTGTGAATCCAGAGATTCCAGAGGTCGTGGGTTCGAAACCCAGCCGGGACATGACAAGTTATCCTCCCTTTGGGATTTTTACCACATAATCATAATTATGCCTTGGGCTTACTGCTAGAATAATTAGACTTAATAGTCCTAATCGGACAGTATAAATAAGACGATATTATTATTATGTACATGATGTAGGTATACATCATGCAAACAACACACTTTAATTCTGTTATTTTAATAAAATTTAACAGTTGAAAGAGTGAGAGTTATTTGTGGACCTGAGGCCATTAC